>JAAGKR010003998.1:0-66930 GCA_011419295.1 Clarias macrocephalus | reverse complement strand
AGAGTACCAAGACGAAACCCACAAAGCACAACGAGAACATGCAAACGCCACACACACAGACCCAGAGTGGACTCAAATCCCGAGAGTGCAAGTATTAACCAAAACACCACAGTGCCACGCTGGCCACAATTGCCTCAGGAAAAAAAGAAAAAACACCAAAAAAGTCTTGGCTGATTGACTGATGGAAAATGTGCAGCATTTCCCGGCACTCAGTACCAAATTTTCATTATGTACCATGCAAATACCGTAACCCTCTTAACCCTAGAGGTCACAAATGCTAACCGCTATGGGACCGTCCTGCCCTGAATTCAATCTAAACATCCATAATGAGTTTTTACAAAAAAAGGTAAATATACCTGAAATAAGAAGAAGAAGAAGAAGAAGAAGAAGAAGAAGACAACCAAATTACAAAATAAGGATAATGTGGTAAAAAATAATATAATATAAAAAAAATTATAATTAAAACAATTTTCATAGAGTTAACAGAAATTGCAATACTGAGAAAATTTTTTGGAAAAATATTATTTCTGAACATACAAATTGTATAAAGATTAGGATTGTTGCAAAACGCAATAAATAAATAAATAAATAATGATTTAAAAAAACAGCATGTTCAGTGGAGTCTGCAACAAAACATGTTTCACTTTTAAGCTATTTAACGTGTAAAGTTAACACAAAGTTAACATCTTCTATCCTTTATACAGGGTTGAGGGGGACTTGGGGCCAATCCAGAGCAGGGCACACACACATATACACACACACACACTTACACGCTCATGCACGCCCTATGGGGAATTTGAGAATGCCTAATCACTGGACTGTAAGAGGAAAACGGGGTATCCGGAGGAAACCCACCAAACATCTGTAGAACATGCAAACTCCATGCACACAGATCCAAGGTGGGCATCGAACCCGGACTCTGGAGGTGCAAGTCGAACGACTATAAGCCACTGTAGCGAATTGTACAGTATATATGAATATAAAAGAATGACAAACAAACAAGCGATTCACATCTCTTATAAACACTGAAGTGTGGACCCTGTGCATAGAAGGAGGGATAAAGGTAATAAATATAAGTGCATTTGTTTGTTGGAGAGAGCTGTTAAAACTACTCGTACCTTTAAAGAGAAATGCAGTGGTGTTATTGTGAAAGCCCTGCACTGGGGAAACTCCAGTGAGTGACTCTCCTACATTCAGCTCCTTCAGGATGTCCACATGCAGAGAAGGATCCAGCTCCACAGCCCACACTGAAGCAAAAACAAACAGTAAATCAGACCAGATGGAATACTAGATAATTGCATAACGCTGACGCCATTGTGTAACACCAGGAGTCAATCTGAAACCCAGCACAAGCTCACAGCAATTAACTCAGCAGGCTGCATCATCATTATTATTATAAGAACCTGTGTATGTTAACATACATAACATATTATAACAGGTGCTGTTTAATGCACTCACCTGATAGTGCACAGAGTGCAAAAGAAAACTGAAATAAAGCCATTGTGGATGAAACTGATTAAGGAAAAGGAGGAAACACCAGGAAGGAGGAGAAATGAAAGATTAGTCCATCTGCTGGTGCGCGAGCGATAAGGCGCGCCTTCACTGAGCACTCCGGAGCACACGCACGCGCCTGATCATCCCGACAGTGCCGAAACTTAGTGCAGGAGGGCGCGAGAGGAAGGGTGTGATTCCACAGGAGGCACCATGTGTGTGTGTGTGTGTGAGAGAGAGAGAGAGAGAGAGAGTCCGGTGTACCAGCAACAATGCGTAAATGTCCGGTTCTCATAGAGGGATGCGCAGGAGAGCGGCAGGTGCTTGGACACTCCTCTCCAGCCCGCGTGTGAGGCGAGAGCGTGCGCTGCCTGCGCGAGCTCACATGATACGTGATCACTCGCGCCCTCTTCAGGTAGACTCTGGTACGGCAGGAAACCTTTAGGACTGAGTGCGCGGAATGGTGCATAATTTTTAGTCAATCAGGCAAGAAGGGTGGCACTGTAGCGTTGTGGTTAACACTGTGGCCTCGCACCTCCAGGGTAGACGGTTCGAGTGCCACCTTGGGTCTGTGTGTGCATTGAGTTTGCACAGAATCATTCAAAAGTTAATTGGAACTTATCTGCATGTCTCAGGACTGTGGGGGAAACCGGAGTACCCGGACGAATCCCACAAAGCACAGGGAGAACATGCAAACACCACACACACAGACCCAAAGCACTCTCAAATGCTGGAGGTGCAAGGCCCCAGTGTAAACCACCACGCCACAGTGCCACGCAGGCCACAATCACCTCAGGAAGAAAAGAAAAAACAGACCCCAAAAAGTCTTGGCTGATTGACTAATGGAAAATGTGCAGCATTTCATTATGTACCATGCAAACTCCTTAACCCTAGAGGCCACAGTGCTAACTAAACATCCATAATGAGTTTAAAATATATATATATATATATATATATATATATATATATATATATATATATATATATATATATATATATATATACGTAAAGAAAAAGAATAATAATAATACAACCAGATTTCAAAATAATGATAATGTAGTTATATATTATATTATCTAAAAAAAATACAAAGTAAATAAATTTTTTTGGAATAATCATTTAAATAATTGTAATAGTTATTAGAAATTTCTAATACTGAGAAAAAAATTTAGAAAAATATTATTTCTGAACATACAAAATGTATGACATTTAGGATTGTTACAAAATGCAAACTGCAATCCAGAGTGTGTGCATGGAGTTGGCATGTTACCCGCATGCTTGGTGTGTTTCCTCCAATTACTTCAGTTTCCTCCCGTAATTCAAAGACATTCAGATTAATCTAACTGATGTTTCCCTATTCCCCACAGTGTGTGAGTGTGTGTTTATGTGCCCCACGACAGACTGGCAATGCCCCCGCCTTGTACCCCGAGTCCTCTGGGAAAGTCTCCAGTCGTCTTGTGAATAATAATAATAATAATAATAATAATAATAATAATAATAATAATAATAAGCAAACAAATAACATAATAATAAAAAATTTAATGTAAAGTATACTTTAATTTATAATACTGAAATTGAAATTGTAATACTAAGAACAAATTTTAGAAAAATATTATTTGTGAACATACTAAATGTATGAAAATTAGAATTGTTGCAAAATGCAATAAACAAATAATGAAATAAAATTTAAAAAACATGCTGTTTTATAGTGGAGTCTGCAACAAAAACATTTCCTTTTTTTTTTGCTATTTTATGCATACAGATAACATCAGAAAAAAAAAATGAAATACAAATAAGTGATTTACATCTTATATATTCCTAATATTCCAGGCTTCCCATGATCCTGTATAAGATAAGTGCTATAGAGAGGTGATGTGGTAGCAATTCATTCATTCATCTTTTATACCACACAGGAATGCCAATTAGTCTAATCTTGAAGTTTTTCTGGACTGTTGGAGGAAACTGGAATACCCAGAGGAATCCCACCAAGCACGGGGAGAACATGCACACAGACCACGAGGTGGGAATCTAACCATCGACCCTGGAGGTGCAAGGCCACAGTGCAACAACAGTTGTACAGAGTATGTGAGTTACCACAGGTTACAATCTGTTTTAGCATCAAACCTCTGGTAATTCAAACACTCGATACAAACATGGTGAGCAGAAAATCTTCTAATCTTACACCAGTTTAATGTTGTGTATTCTTCAACCTGAACTGACAAAAGACACAGATGTTTCCCAGATTAGACTCAATATACACGTGTCAGGAGGTTAATTTGAGTTATTTAACTGCACCACATGAAAAGCATTAACAAGATGTTTACTATGGGATGCACAACCGATACTGAACCTGATGTCGCTATGGTATCAGGCATCTGCTTTGCACATATGGAAGGGTCAAATGTTTTGTCAGGTTTTGAAAAAATGGTCTCAGTTTCCTTTACCTGAATAAGTCCCTATCATAGTTATAATGAAAATGCAGTGTTTTAATCAAAAAGGGGGGAAAAAAGATTCAAAAATGGATTTGTGTGTATGTGTGTGTGTGGGGGGGGGGGGGGGGGTATTTTTCATTTTCTCCCTGTTAAATAAAAGCATCATCTGGAAAAAAAAAAATTTGCTGTTGCTAAAATATGATGAATTTAAAATAGGTAAAAAAAATTTAAATAAAAAAAAGAAAGAAAAAGAAATATCTTCCCATATTAAAAATGAGACACGTGTAAATCATATTTGGAACATCAGGGCTTTTCTAGCTGACTGTGCATAAATAAATGAATAAATAAATTTTAATACAAAAAAGTACAAAAATAAATCACATTATACTGTAAAATATACACACATTATACAGTATATAGAATATGTAGCACAGCAGCAGTTCACATATATTATAATTATGTACCAAAAGTCCTAGCTTTGATGGCTGTGACCTTGCATCAATCTTTTATACCTCACATGTCTAGTATGAGTCATTAAGAAAATAAGAAAATCATCAGTTCCACACGAACAGCTGGAACAACACACTTTGAAGAGCATTTGGTATGTTGCTCAACTGTTGGCTTCAAGCGGCATCAGAGGGTATTAAGCACACATCTGTTACCTGCTGATGACTTTGCTGAGGAAAAACAAGGCTCATTGGCATTCTGCAACACACACACACACACACACACACACACACACACACACACACACACACACACACACACACACACACACACACAGAGAGAGAGAATGGGAGGAAGGGAGGAAGGGAGGTGGGAATGATAGATGACACTGACAGAGTCGTTGCCCCCATTTATTGACCTCTGTACCACTTTAATTATTATATCCACCCCACTGTTGACCTGCATGGAAATCAGGGCAATGAAACAAAAAAAACAAAACGCCAGTGTTAATGAAGAGAACACAGTACAGAGGTTAAAAAAAATTAAATAAATAAATAAAAAACAGGTCATGAGATTAAAATGTATAATAAATGCAGTATACTGTATGCAGTACTTTTAATGTAATCTGGTGCACATCTTATTTAGTTTTGCTTTCAATGACCAAAATCTCTGTGAAAAAAGATGAAGGATTGGAAAGAGGCAGTGCTTTCAGTAATTAATTAATTAATTAATTATGTGCCAGACTGTAAACAAATCAATCTGGATTAAAATATTTAACAAAGGCATCAAACAGTGCATGTCTGAGAAATGTACAGATACTGTACATACAGTAGGATATTGTACTGTATAGTGTTTTATTTCAATACACTTGATTATTTTGCATTAACTTGATATATTCAAAACTAATCATTTATTAATAGTATTTTGCACATTAGAATAAATATAATTATTTATAGGACCTCTGCCACATGGGAGATGTGGGTTGGGGTTCACAGCCAGTGCACCCTGGATAACTGGTGCATCTGTAGTGCCGGTCTCAAGCAGACTCAAGGTTAAAATGGAAGGATCGCATCAGGAAAAGATCCGGCGTAAAAACCTGTGCCAACTCAAATACGTGGAAACGTATTTCCGGTATAGTGACCCCTTAATGGGGGAGGCTGAAAGAAGAACATTATTGAATCTCACCCACTGGAATCATCTACAGCACGTGTCACAGATGCAACGACTTCTAGATCTGGATGAGTTGAGATAGATAGCAGCTTGGCAATTATCAAACAAACAAATGAGCTGATGTACTGTACCATCTGGCATGAAAGTCAGTAATACACAGTAATACACCGTTTAATTCACAAATACTGTACATTATATCCCCATATTACTAGGTGTGTTTTGTATTTAAAGCCCATGTTAGCCCTTGGAGGCATGTTTAGTTCAAAAGTGTATTTTCTAAATTATTGTACTTGCATCGAAAATGTTTTCTAATAGGATTTCTAATGACAAAAATATTGGCAGTGTACCTTTTGAAAAGGCACCTCCATATAGGCACTTTCTTTCCACAAGGGACAAGCAAGTAATACATTGCACACATCAAGCCCCGGCGTCAAAAATGCAATTGCACTATATCAACAGAGATCATTATATATTAAAGCACTGTGGGGACAGAAATGGGAGGGAACACTTCAAATCAAACTATAGTGTCAGAGAGAGAGGGGGGGGGGGGGGAAGCGAATGGTTGATCTCTAATCACTGGAGTTATCGGCATGCATCCTCCAGCACCTGCTATTATAGCTTGAGGCATCACAGACAGATGGCAGCATTAAATGCAATCCACATGGGGAGTTGTGTCCCCTATTCCGACTCGGGTTCTTCATAACAGCACACAGGAGTAGTGAGAGCTGTCTCTGATAGTTTTATCTATCGCATGAGGTCAGATTACTGTGATTTTGTTCCATCAAAAGTTATAAGATTTATAGCTGACACATATAAGGGTTTGGACAATGAAACTGAAATGCCTGGTTTTAGACCACAATCATTCATTAATATGGTGCAGGGCCCCGTTTTGTGGCCAATACAGCTTCAATTCGTCTTGGGAATGACAGATACAAGTCCTGCACAGTGGCCAGAGGGATTTTGAGCCATTCTTCTTGCAGAATAGTGTTCAGGTCACTACATGATGCTGGTGGAGGAAAAAACGTTTCCTGACTTGCTACTCCAAAACACCCCAAAGTGGCTCAATAATATTTAGACCTGGTGACTGTGCAGGTCATGGGAGATGTTCAACTTCACTTTCATGTTCATCAAACCATGCGGTCACCAGTCTTGCAGTGTGTATTGGTGCTTTATCATCCTGATACATGGCATCGCCTTCAGGATAGAATGTTTGAACCACTGAGTGCACATGGTCCTCCAGAATGGTTCGGTAGTCCTTGGCAGTGACGCGCCCATATAGCACAAGTATTGGGCCTCGGGAATGCCATGATATTGCAGCCCAAACCATCACTGATCCACCACCATGCTTTACTCTGTGCATGCAACAGTCTGGGTGGTTACGCTTCTTTGGGGCTTCTCCACACCGTAACTCTCCCGGATGTGGGAAAGACAGTGAAGGTGGACTCATCAGAGAACAATACGTGTTTCACATTGTCCACAGCCCAAGAATTTCGTGCTGGCACCATTGAAGCCGACGTTTGTCATTGGCACAAGTGACCAAAGGTTTGGATATAGCAGTCCGGCCATGTATAGTACATTGATCCTGTGGAGCTCCTGACCAACAGTTTTGGTGAAAACAGGAGAGTTGAGGTGCACATTTAATTCTGCAGTGAGTTGGGCAGCTGTGGTTTTATGTTTTTTGGAAACAGTGAGGGTTAGCACCCGGACATCCCTTTCAGACAGCTTCCTCTTGCGTCCACAGTTACTCCTGTTGGATGTGGTTTGTTCTTCTTAGTGGTATGCTGACATTACCCTGGATACCGTGGTGCTTGATACACCACAAAGACTTGCTGTCTTGGTCACAGATGCCCCAGCGAGATGCACACCAACAATTTGTCTTCTATTGAACTCTGATATGTCACCCATAATGTTGTGTGCATTGCAATATTTTAAGCAAAACTGTGTTATTAATCTGATAATTAAACCTTCACACTCTGCTCTTACTGGTGAAATGTGCAATCAGTGAAGATTGGCCACCAGGCTGGTCAAATTTAGCCATGAAACCTAAATTGTCCAGTGTTTCAGTTTCATTGTCCAACCCCCTGTACTGTATATAAATATGTAGCCTTACACCTCCAGGGTCAAAGGTTCGATTCCTGCCTCTGTGTGCATGGAGTTTGCAAGTTCTCCCTGTGCTTGCTGGGTTTCCTCTGGGTTCTCTGGTTTCCTCCCACAGTCCAAAGTCATGCAGAATAGGCTAATTGGAGTTCCCAAATTGCCAGTAGTGTGTGTGTTTGTGAGTGTGCGCCATGCAGTGGACTGGCACCATGTACAGAATAAGCAGTATGGACATTTTATATATTTCTATATAGCATTTCTAGCATTTCTAGGCATGGTGTTAGGCTTTTTAAGAAGCATGAAGCAGATCGTGACATAATTATAGATGCTTCAGAGGTTTCAATTAATCTTCATAATGGCATCTCCAGTTCACCACCTGCTGGAAAAGATCACATGTTTCCTTATTTAACAGGCACCCAGCTTTCACAGTTAAACATTACCAGCCAGACTACATTTCTTATCAGTTACAGTACTTACACAGACATACTGCTGTAATCGAGGTACGAAGGTCAGGTAGTTTTTTGATTAGAGCTTCCATTAGAATGAAAGAAGTATACAATGCAATGACCTACTGTATGTACCGTTCTTTCCTTTCTTCATAGCTGTGTCTGGGTTATAATTTAATGATATGATATGATATGATATGATATAGTCACCAGACATCTCATTAGGATGGCTTGTACAGTATTTTCACTCAATCATGTAATTATGCCAATTATGTGGTTACAGCACAATGCTTACAATAATGCACATACAGGTCAAGAGCTGCAGTTAATATTCACACCACAGCACAGATCAGAAATGTGATCGCAATGACTTTGGCTGTGGCATGGGTGCTGGTGCCAGACAGGCTGGTTTTAGTATTTCAGAAACTGCTGATCTCTTAGAACAAAAAAAAAAAAAAAAAAAGACATCCAATAAGCAGAACTTCTCTGGGTGGAAATGGATTTTTGTCCACTTTTGTCTGCACTAGTTTGACGACCTTAAACAGCTTTAGGCTGATTTCACACTAGGCACGATTGTTTCGTGTTATTGCTGCGCCCTCCCTACCCCCCGATGGCCAGCTTTCATAGAAGTAATTCTGTTCTGTACAGTACCTGAGTACACTTGTGTCTTTACACTCCCCAAAGCAGCAGGTGGCAGTATGCAACTAATTGGTTTGTGAGCCAACAATAAACACAAAACAGAAGAACAATACGAATAAGTCGACCCTAATATTATTGACATTTCATAGAATATATAAAGTGACTCTCTTGCTAGCTTTCCTACTTTAACATCTGTGTAGCTCAGAGAAATGACATTGGCATGCACTGGCATGTGCTGTGCGTAAACAGAGATTTCGGTGAAGACAGATAGCAGTGACCACCTAGCATTCTAAACAGTCGTCCACTACCATGTTTCGGATACGAAAGTTTGCCTGTCGTATCCGAGTCAAAGACGATCTTTTCAATCAGACTTGAGCATGGTATGCTGATCAGTGCCTGGGCACAGTACAACATGTTCAGATGGCGCAGATGGACTGGGGGTTAAGTGTGCCCGGATCCATGCCTTGACCCATAGTGTGAAAACACTTCTGTCCTTCTCCCCTCTTGTCCTGCTTTGTTTACCCAGAAAACCCTTTTTCTGACTATTTCTGTCCTTTTGCCAACTTTTGCCCCCATTGTGTGCCTTTTTCTACCTTTTTTCCATTTTTGTCAACAATTGTTTGACCTTTTTGTCCATGCTTGTTCAATTTTTTCTGCATTTTCCCTTGGTAGTTAACCTTTGCCTACCCTTATCCACTACTATTCACATTTTCATCCTTTTTTTGCATTGTTGATTTTTATTTTGACATTAACATTTGCTCTTCTTCTTCTTTGTCTTTGTTCTAGCCCTTTTTCTCATTTTCTTTTTTTCTTTGTCTATCTTTTTCCACACTTGTCCTTCTTTGTCTAGCATTCCAAGCATTTCCCCACATTTCTGCCTTGTTTCACAACTCATACAACATTTACATGCCTGGTGAGCATCTCAGAATACATAAAACTTCAAATACACCACTGGATAACAGAAACTGGGGGGATTTTTTGGCAGTTTTGGATATCGGAAAGATTTAATTTGTCATGCTGCTGCCATCGGTGGTGAAGTAGTTAGCACTGTCGCCTTGCACCGCCAGGGTCCGGGTTCGATCCCCGGCCAGGCTCGATTCCCGTCTCTGTGTGCATGGAGTTTGCATGTTCTCCCCGTGCTTGGTGGGTTTCCTCCGGGTACTCCGGTTTCCTCCCACAGTCCAAAGACATGTAGGTTAGGATAATTGGCTTTCCCAAATCGCCCGTAGTGTGTGAATGAGTGAGTGTATATGTGTGTGTCTGTGCCCTGCGATGGATTGGCACCCTGTCCAGGGTGGACCCTGCCATGTGCCCCAAGTCTCCTGGGATAGGCTCCAGGTCCCCCGTGACCCTGAATACAGGATTAAGCGGTATAGATGATGATTGAGTGAGTGAGTGCTGCTGCTATGAGTACAGTAACAGGTGTTCCTATTAAAGTGGCCAGTGAGTGTACTTGTTTGCTTTATACAGCTTCAGTGCTCATTTTTTGGAAGTGCTGCAGCTATCATTCTTGACATATATATATATATAGTTTTTTTTTTATTCTGTTTTTACACTTTCACCACAAATGATATGAAACCTAGAGGGACACATTAGTTTTATTACAATTTTATGGCAATGGACAGATGATATTAGAAAGCTCTTCTTGTAGAAGGAGCAGCAATTTATGTATGTGAGGCTGAGGAAAACATCTTTATATAATTAAAAAAAAAGTATAAAATAGATGTATTTATTTATGTAATTTTCATGCATAAACTATATTGTATACAACAGGGAAATGCACTGCTACCACCACGTGGTGAAGCAGAGCTATTACAGGTAAAATTAATTGAATATTATTGAAAATAAATTCAATACAATACAATACAATACAATACAACAAAATCAAATGAAAATAACTTAAGAACTGTGCATGTTCATGAGTACTGATGAATACCGGTGGACAAAGAGGGGAATAAAAAATATACATAGATGTTAAAATATTTAATGCAAATTTAATGCAAAAATATACATTTAATAGATTTCAATCCCAATCCACATGCCAGATTACAATGGTGCACAAACATATTGAGAGAAAAGTAAAATTTATATGTTTTAATTGCATTCCTATTTTAAATTTCTTATTTTATGCAGTGAAATTGTTACAGAACATTTCAATATTTAGTATTAAGTCATTTATTCTCCAAAAGCCGCTGGATCTGACTTGGAAAAGAGTCAAAAAAGAAGTCTTCAGTACTCTGGTGATACACGTATCGGACTAAAAGTCTTGAGCCTCCTTTCATTTCTTTATATTTTGTTTCCAAAGAGTTACTTGTATTTTTTATGTAGTCATGAGGAATAGTTCTTGAAGGCTTCCTGAAGGATGTTTTTGAGCTCTCTTTTCTGGCAAGTTTCTGTCTTTCATTTTCAGTCCAGCCTTCGTCTTCTTTCGGCAGCTCCCATTAGAGATCGCCACAGCGGACCAATTGTCTCCATCTAACTCTGTCTACCACATCTCCCTTTGGCACTCCAACCTCCTGCATGTCCAGCCTCACCACATCCAAAAATCTCCTCTTGGGCCTTCCTCTTCTCTTCCTTCCTGACAGCTTCATCTCTATCACTCTCCCCCTGATACACCCCTCATCTCTCCTCTGCATGTGTTCAAACCATCTTCATTTGCCTCTTGACTTTGTCCCCAAATAGACTAAAAATTAAAAATGAATACACTATTATAAACACTTAGAGTTTAGAAAAGACCAATTTTTTTGTAAACTGCAGGTTTACAGCCTGTGTATGCATGAAGAGAAAGCACTATACACTTTTATAGCCTAAATTGTTAAAAGGCACTAGAAGAACAAATGTACAAAACCAGTGCAGCTATAATGCTAAGATATTTTTGTTATATGGGCTGTGATGATGATGATGATGATGATGATGATGATGATTTAACATGGAGCTCTGGGGTTTTGTTACTGTTACAGAGTTGCATTAAGCTCCTAATTAGAACTGAGTCATTAATCATTGTGTCTTTGATGAGTATTATTGTGGAGAAGATATGAGATTTAAAAAAAAAAAAAGAAAAATGTGTAAAACTTGACTTTGGATTTTAAAAAAATCGATAAATTTATATTTTTCATGCTGTTTTATCCTTGTTACACAAAAGTACCCTTTGACAAAAAGTATACTGCTAATATAAGACAATAAAAATAGGTAAAATAAAATAAAATAAAATAAAATAAAATAAATAAATAGATAGATAGATAAATGTCTTCCAAGCAGCCTTTTAAAATGAGACACATGTGAATCTTTGGAGCATCAGGACCTGTCTAGCTGTCTCTGAAAAATGTAATAAAATTTATAAGGATGCTAATCATAAGTACAGTAACTTAGTAGCACTTCACTAATATTATAATTATGCACCAAATGTAGCTTTGATGGTTGTGAGCATTCGATATGTTACGCAACTGTCAGCTTCCAGCACCATCAGCGAGTGTAAAGTGCACATCTGCTACCTGCTGATGACTTTACTGAGGAAAAACAAGTCTCACAAGCATCCTGCAACACACAGAGAGAGAGAGAGAGAGAGCGGTTATGGGATTGGGGATCTGTGATGTGCTTCTTAGTGATGGATAGAAAAAATATCCTGTATCTTTGTGTTACTGATAATTCAATGAAAATTAGTACATTTTCTTTTAGTTAATTTAGACTTTAAGAAAACATCCAAAACTCCAACCTAATCTGTGAATATACAGTCTCTCTCTCTCTCTCTCTCTCTCTCTCTCTCTCTCTCTCTCTCTCTCTCTCTCTCTCCTGGAGATTCACGTTCTGTCTTTTAGAATTACATCGGTGTGCGACTAAGTCAGTGACTTGGTACCACGACTCAGTGACCATGAGTATGCAAAAGGTCAAGTATTAATGCCAACATGCTGCTCTTAGTCTTAGTATACATTTAACAGATTTAAAAAGTATTATGATTGTGATTATTATTATGATTACTATTATAATTTTCTGAAGACATATAAAACATTCATAAAGATCATCTGGAAATATATGGTTAGTTTTAGAATAATGGATTGTTAGAATTCCTACAGTACCTTTGCTTTAATCTGCTTTCATTTGTGTAATTCAGAGGACAGCAAAATGAGATTTAAAACAGCCTGATTATCAGAGACTGCTTTAGTGCTATAGTTTTATCTATTTTTATTTAAATAAATAAATAAATATTTTTAAAAAAAAGCGAGTATATCAAAAATTATCTGCACTCTGGCTATAGGATTTATTGCAATTAATTTTTAGAAGAAAAAAAAAGCTACAAATTAAAAAAATATTTTAGGCTAAGCTGCTTGCCAGGAATGCACTGCTGTCCTCACTCCTTCATCAGAAGTGAATCTTCACCCTTGTTGCTGCTTTCAGGAAACCAATTGTTGAACTTTTTTTTTTTTTTTTAAGGTTCCAATACTGGCCCCTGAGAATCCCAGAAAACTGTAAGCGGTGATACATTTTCTAGCTGATGATCGACTTTTGAACTTTTTCCCCGTTGGCGATTGAGGATGTTTCCGTTCCATACTCAGTCTCGTAGTGATGAATTAAAGTCTCATCACCAGTAATGATCCTCTTTAAGAAACTTACACCTTCCTTAGAGAATTGGTCCAAATATTGGTTGCAGTTTAATATAACAGGAGTGCGGATCATTTTTGACTCACACTCTTGTTGTTATTATTTATTTATTTATATTATTATTTATATTAACAACAACATCAATAATAATAATAATAATAATAATAATAATAATAATAATTAGAAAGAGACCACAGGCTTTTAAAAGCACTATGCACACACACACACACACACACACACACACACATCCCACAGCTCCGGAGGGGATAGAGCTGCCCCGGTGGCAGAAGAGGAACATATTATGACTGATTGGTATTGATATACTGTACTGCTTGCTTAAAAGACCCAATTTCTCATCACTGCAGCATTTCAGCATGTGATATACCTTTACAGACAGGAGTGTACTGATTGAACTCTTTTTTTAACTGAAGTAGTATTATTTATATATGTATAATATTATTACATGCACACTGTTGTCAACTTTAACCTCAATAAATAAGCAAAATCGTTTCTTGTTTACTCAGAAATGCTGGATAAATTATGACATTGTTATCATTTGCATATTTTCCCAGCAGCACTGGTTTTTGGTTAATGCTACTGTACCACTATGAATATCGGAATATGAAAAAGAAACCAGATGTGAATATTTTGTACATTAAACAGATACAGATACAAATACAGACAACTGTTATACTGTACATTGTGCCGTACTTTAAGAGTATTTTAAAATGCTTGAGGGATTTATCAGGTAAATTTTATACATTTATCAGATTTATCTTTTTTTTTTTTCCATATTGTTTGACACACAGCTCTCGGTTCTGTCCACAGAAATACAGTTTATCCACAAGATTATTACAGATGTCATCCCAAAGACATTCCTATGACGCAAAAGGTGGTGCGCGCTAGCTCCTGCATCATCCGAGTGTCTGATGATGTCATAATGATGATGATGATGTTCATGAGGATGATGATGTATGAAGCATGAAGCTGAAAGGTGTGGACAAATGAACAGATGAAAAAGGATGGAAAAGGTTTGTCACGAAGCGCTTGAAGAAACAGACATGTCGGGTTATGACGACTGCAGGGCCGTGAACGCATGCCATTTCCACTCAATATGACACAGAGTGCCCTGCGTTTACCCTAAACCCTGAGCGCTTTAAATACGAGATCAAGCGTCAGCTGCGCCACCACTCTCAGCATGGCCAGGAACCCAAAGCAAGGTGATGATACAGAAGGAGATTGTTAAACTATTCCTTTGTGTTCATCCATGTTCTTTTTTTCTTTTGAGGTCTTTAAGTTCTATTGTTATCTTAATGTATTTTCCATTATTTTTTCCATCATTTTCTATTCTCTAAAATTTCCTTCTTAGGCATTTTGTCTCCTTCAATCTGAACCAGATTCTGCAACGCGAATGTTGCATCTCTTGCTTGTGTCTCTTCTAACAGTTTCTCTAGTTTTTTAAACCTCATTGCTGTGTCTTCCATCATTCTCCTCACACTTTTCTCTCTAGCTGTTCTCTTTGTGGCCCTTCTGTGCCTGAACCTGTGTACCTGCGTGAGCCCCATGCCAATCTGTGCCTACGGACATGCTGGATGCCAGCTTGTGTCTCTGGCTAATCTCTTTGACAGGGTCATCCAACACTCGGCGAGGCTGCACGGGCTGTCCAGAGACCTGCACTCGGAGCTTGTAAGTAGCTCGACACCTTTTTATTAGCATTTTAATTAAAAAAGAGAACGGCAGGACTTCTATGTACCGACTCAAGTTATTATGAGGACCTGAATAATGATCATATTCAAACAGGACCACTCCAAATGACACTTTATTTATCACTGCTGATTTTCATTTTGTAATTAGTACTTCTGTTTTTGTGACTTTTTGACGCATTCATTTTATTAAAACAAGGGCTGTTCAAGTCAAACCGGGACTTTTGATTGTGCAGAATAACAGAACTACTGTCAGTATTACAGATGTTACTATACAGTATGTTCCGTTATTTTTGACCATTTTTAGAATTGGATAAACCGGGAATGTCCAGTGGTAATGAAAGTGTTCAGATAACATCAAGATAGAAAGTTTCTCCAGAACACCAGAGCCATGATTGAAGCGCCTGCTTCATGTCTCAAACCCTGGCCTCCCAGGAACTCCTTTAATGGCCCAGACTTGTGGAAATAACTTGAAGTGAAGTCAGGAATGTATGAAGGATGTGGCGATAACTCCTAGCCAAGTTTTTGTACTATGCAAGTGGTGTTGCTGAAAGATTGTGTGTACAGTTCCTATGATCAGAGGTATAGATATCACATATCACTCCCTGAATGTTTACAGGGACAACTGCAATGGGCTCCGAGCCAGGATCACCATTCACGATCGTATGGCTTACTTAAAAAACGTTTACAGGATTTAAATAATTAGTGCAACTAAGAGTCTAATGACTGTACTGTACTTTGCTTGAAGGCTTCTGTAGATATAAGTTCTACACCAAAGTCCCAGTTTGACTTGAATGCCACTCGTACTATTACAGATGTTATGTTCAGCTATTTTTCAGCATTTTTAGAATTGGATAAACCGGGAATGTCATGGGGTAATGAAATGCCTACTGCTAAATACAGAACAAAATAGAAATTTACTTTAATGATTATATTAAACTAGCACAGTCGCCCTGCACCTTCGGGGTCCGGGTTCGAGTCCCGTCTCTGTGTGCATAGAGTTTGCATGTTCTCCCCACGCTTGGTGGGTTTCCTCCAGGTACTCCGGTTTCCTCCCAAAGACATGTAGTTTTTCCAAATTGGCCGTAGTGTGTGTGTGTGTGTGTGTGTGTGTGTGTGTGTGTGTGTGTGTGTGTGTGTGTGCGCTCTGTGATGGATTGCGTGCCCTAAGTCTCCTGTGATAGGTTCCAGGCCCCCGTGACCCTGAATACAGGATTAAGCGGTATAGATGATACTGCTTGATGATGATGATGATTATAAAAAAAGGTTAATCAGTAAACCTTTCTAAATCTCCTTTTTACATTATTTCATTTGTTAAGGGGAAATATGTCCTGCCTGGCAAAAACCAAATTGGTAGTGTGTACCGCAAGTGCCACACATCCAACATATTAACTCCTAATGGCAAGGAAACCGCCCAGAAACTGGCTGTAAGTCTGTCATCTCTCTCTCTCTCTCTTTCTTTCTTGAGAAATACAGTATATAATTCATATTAACATTTACATTATGGATCTTTTCAAGCTCCACAATGAAGCTATGAAATGAAAATCTCTCTCTAATGATCTCTCTTGATCAGTCTCTAACACACTACTGTTATTTTTGTGTCTCTAAAAAACAACCATTTTCAAACTGTCACTGTCTCAGTTTTCTGATCATCTCTTCAATTTGTTCCAGTCCTTTTTTTGTTTGTTTTTACATGCCTGATGTTTTTTGCTCTCTCAGCATGAGGAATTAACAGAAGTCATTCTCAAGCTGTTGACGGCCTGGAAGGATCCTCTGTCCCTGCTGCATGAGAGCATGTCTGAGCAACGAGACTTTAACACCTTCATCAGCAGTAAAGCACTGGAGATGAATAACATAGCTCTTGAGCTCAGGCAAGGAGTGGAGAAAGTCATGGAGAAGGTACCTTAAGGAACATTATGAAGCTGGGCATTTTTTAAATGGTATTTTGGTTCGCTTTATGTCGTTATCTGTAGCACAGCATTTTCTTTCTCAGTCTTGGGAGAGAGTTTGGAAGGAATTCACAAATTCATATTGTATGCGATATACATATAAGGATATACATTCATCAGTGGGTTATATACAGTAATATTACACAGGTATTAATGCAAGTGGCATGGTGGCTTAGTGGATAGCACTGTTGCCTTGTACCACCAGGGTCCAGGTTCGATTCCCGGCCAGGTTTGATTCCTACCTCTGTGTGGATGGAGTTTGCATTTTCTCCTCTAGTTCCTGGTACTCTGGTTTTCTTTCAAAGACATGAAGATTAGGCAAATTGGCATCACAAAATTACCCATAGTGTGTGTGCAGTATGTGTGTGCCCTGTGATGGATTGGCACACTGTCCAAGGTCTACCCCACCTTGTGCCCTATGTCTCCAGGGATAGGCTCCAAAATTTGAAGGATCTCAAGATGTTTGCACAGTACTGTACATGTATATAGGGGAAAAAGATACAAACATATTCATTTCTGGACTCTACTTTACAATATGCTCAGACTTGCCACCATCGCCTTTGGGTTGATCATTGAAGCCATCCATTTACATTTTAATGTAAAGAAAATATATTTCTTTTTTTGTTTACTTTATATCTTTAAGAGTGACAAGAATGGATAGGATTAAGAATGAGTCCATCAGAGACACAACTCATGTTAGATGTTGTGAAGATAAAGTCAGAGAGGTCAGTTTGAGGTGGTTTGGACATGTTCAGAGAAGAGTGGAAAACCAAAGAGGAGTTTTATGTATGTAGTGAGAGAGGACATGAAGTTAGTTGGTGTGAGGGAAGAGGATGTAGAGGATAGGGTTAGATGGAGGCACATGGTTTGCTGTGAAAGGAATTTAATTTCTGTAAAGGCACTTTGTAACACAACTGACTGTAATGAATAAGAAAATATTCTTTTATAAAAATCAAAGTCATGGTGTTTGCATTCCCTGCTTTTCTGATAGCTTTATAAATATATAGTACTTTAAAAATAAAGGCTTTTTCTTTATGAAATTTCTATAATATTCACATTTTGTGTTGATCAACTAAATTACAAAAGCTACAATGTAAAAATTCCTATGGACTTACTATGGTACACCTGCACCATACACACAGATGCAGTTGTTGGGGATAATCAGTTCCCCAATAAACAGATTCACCCCTCCGGACGACTTCTTTCCTGCCAGTGGAGAGGCCCTGAGTGAATCCGAGCTCCTCTACTGCTTCCGCCGTGATTCGGATAAGCTTCAGAACTACCTGAAGGTCCTTAAATGCAGGCTTGTAGCTGGTCAAGGCTGCTGAGCATCACCCACCTGCATTGCTGGACTGCATACTGTATCTCGCTCTGAGTGCACTTGCGTTCTTGATGTTCCACAACATATATACTTATATACATATATCTTTATGTATATGTTTGCTTCTCATATACGAGAACCTGTTTCTTAGTTATGAGGACTTCCATTAGTCAATTATAGTGAAGGTGGACGAAATATATATATACATATATATATACAGTAGACAATTATGTAGAGACATGAATAAAATGAGTAAAATCATTGTTGTTCAAAGTGTATTTGTTTCATAAGTATTCTCTCTACACTTTATAATACACTGTTAATAAATCATTTAATGTTCTTTTTTTAATGTAATATTAATCTAAAAGGGATTTGGTTACATTTAATACTTAAGTTGTTCAGTGGATTATGTCATTTGGAGGAAATGACAAGAGACAAAAGGTTTAACCAGTTCAGAAACAGCCCAGGGCACTGCTCAAGCTATTCGTTTGATCTGTGTGAACCTTTAACATTTCTAACACACAGCCTCTTGTGTACGCTCAGTGTGAATCATTCCCTTTTTTACTGTCTGAAACTACAGTATAACAGGATGTAATACCTAATGTACTGTACTATTACATATTACATGTACTATATATTATATGTACTATTGTAGTATATTATATACTGTATTGTATACTACTATGTAATAATACAAAACATAACTACTGGAGGAATGTTTTATTTTAATATCATTATGTTAAAGTGCAGATAATGTGTAAATCTTTATCATGTAAGTAACCAATAATTACCATTTGCTAGAATAGGACATGCTGCCTAGCCAATTGCACTCCCTACTTGAGCTGACAAAAAAAAAAAAAAAAAAGAAAAGCATAGCTTAATTGGCAACTAACTAACAAATTAGTTAAGAAATGTAGCTCAACATGCTTTTTCGAAAAACCGGCTGCCATTCATGTGAAATGTGAAATTATGCCTTGAAAGCCTACAAGATTTGTAAATCTCGTAAATCAAAGAATTTCCTCATAAGAAATAATAGAAACTCGAATTATTCGTTCCACAAACCCAAAAAATAAATACATAAAAATAAGTCATACAAAATATAAAGTAAAAATAAAACAAATTAACCAGCATTTTATCTTTGAAAAAATATATATATATATTCCTCCTCTCTTATTTGAGACACACACACACACACACACACACACACACACACACACACACACACACACACACACACACACACACACACACACACAAACAAACAGAAACATTGCCTTATCGGGAAAATTAACAGAGAACATCTCTAATGACACTTGGAATCACTGCGGTAAAGTAAAAATAAAACAAACTTTACCTTTACCTTCGAAAAGAAGCAGTGTTCTCCATTAGAGAGAGAGAGAGAGAGAGAGAGAGAGAGAGAGAGAGAGAAAATGGGATCTTTAACCTCTATAATGATTTTGCTTTATATGCACGCACACACATGTTATAATAAACAGTGTACACACATGCATACAAACACAAAATAAAGGATGCTTTACATGCACACACGTGTGTTATAATAAACAGTACATGCGCGCTGTACACACACACGCATACAAACACAAAATAAAAGATGCTTTACTCGCGCACATGGTCACAGTGTTATAGTAAACAGTACACGCAAGACACACGTAAACCAAGACTTGTTTGTTTTTCAAGTCAAAATTTATTCAAAACTTTTGCTCGTCTTGAGGAACACTCGCAAACTGTGTTACTCGCAATCCAAGGTTCCACTGTATTTGTATGTGCATTATTTATATGCTCTTTATAGGAAACTGAGCTGGTTCTTAAAACAGGAACATGAAACCATCAAAACAACACTGACAGCACCACACCTCGTGCCCTGAGTCTGCCGGGATAGGCTCCAGGACCCTTTATACAGGATGAAGCGTGTATGGACCATGAGGGAGTGAGCATGACAGCGACATTGTGGCATATTGGTTGAGGGTTTGATTCCCACCTCTGGTCTGTGTGTGGAGTTTGCCTTTTCTCCCTGAGCTTGATGGGTTTCCTCTGGGTACTCCATCAATACTTTGTCCCATAGTTCAAAGACATGCAGATTAGGCTAATTAGCATTCCTAAATTGCCCAAAGTGTGTGAATGAGAGTCTGTGCTCTGCAATGGATAGACAGCCAGTTCTATTCATTTGTGCCTAAGGTCTCCTGGGATAAGTTGCGGGCCTCCTGTGACACTCGGGAGAATGTGGAAAATTATTGATTGAAAATTCAATATTTCGGTCTATTCATAGCCATATCAGAAGGATTCATAAAGGTATCCCTTAAGGAAGCTGTTCACCTTTAAGAAAAGACCTCATCACCATACTGTGCTTGAAGTCTTTCGTAAATGTCAATCAGTTTTACGCCTTCATTCATCAGACATTTCATCACAAGTCCCGGTTTGAATTTATCGCCCCTTGCAATATTACAGATGTCATGTTATGTTAGGTATGAACTTTTGGAATTGGATAAACAGGAATGTCATGGGGTAGTGGAACATCCACTGTTAAATAGTGGACAAAACAATCCATGAAACCAAGATCCAGTTACACACTATGTATACATACTGTAATTATGTGCTTATGAAGTGACAAGAAATATAAAATACATGAAAGCAAGCTAATTTGTTCATGCATCCAGTTCTTGCTTAAATTTAAACCAAACAAAATAACAACATTATTTTTATAATTTTTTAATATAATGAATATTTTTCTGATATTCATTATACTCGGCATATTGGTTACGGAAATGATGAAGACATTCACAGAACACAATGAGTTAAAGATAAGTATACATAAGAATATACAATTCATAACTCGATCCCATGGCTCACTCAGTATATGCACTGGCTCCAAAGCCAGTTTCAAACTTGCATCTTGAAGAAAAACAGCAGCCTCTAGTGGTGAGACATGAGGAGGAAACATCTTGAACACCGATTTATTCTTGTGTTGCTGTAGATTCTTCAAAGGATGGCAGCAAATCTCAAAATATTCTCTAATAACATTGCAAAGGGGGGAAACTTCATTATTCATACATCTACAAATTTTTATACATTTTAATAAAATGAAAACTAAAAGACTTTCAAATCACATGAGCCAATATTTTAGTCACAATAAAAGATATAGAACATACTGTAACAGTTGTTCAAATTTGATGCCTGCTACTTGCCCCCGTTGCAAATTTTTGATACCTGTAGCAAGCATCAAATTTGAAATGCATGAAACAGATTTTTGTGCATAAAAGTGTCCAAATTCCCCTGTTTTTTCCCTGTTTACTGTATGCTCTATTGTATAGATAATTATATAGATAAAATAGATAATTGTATAGAATAAAATATTGGCTCATGTGATAAAGTCTTTTAGTTTTCGTTTTATTAAAATTTTTAAAAACGTCCCAACTTTTTCTGGACTTCAGGTTGTATACGTGTAATAAAAGTGTAAAGTTGGGGTGTCTGTACGTTAAAGATATTTGTGAAAAAATAATTTGGGGTGATGTAAGATGAGTAATAGAATGCATCTAGATGAATCTTTTTCTGTTTGTTAAAAACAACTGTATGAATTCAAATCTGTTTTTCACAGTAGTATTTGTCAGCTTGAGGTAAAATATACGTAGGCTTTTGACCCATGGGAAGAGAAGATATACTTCTTTGAAATTTAAATGGATATGCCTTTACTGTATCATAAAAAAATAGACCTTAGAAAATTTTTCTTTGTACTTTTTTTTTATGTGTTTATTGTGTGCGCTTAAATTCCACACAAACACATCTAAATAACATCTTATCTAGTATAAAAAAATATGTGACACCAATTTGAAAACATATAGCAAATTATGGATGCAGTGTGTGAAAGAATATGTTACCTGCATTTATATATTTTCCACAAAAAAAAAAAAAGAATTTGTCATCATTTTAAACGTAAAAGTAAACTGTGTTTACAATTCAGGCTATAATTTACATATAATGCAAAAACACACACTGTTGCATACATAACATATGTACATTTAAATGTGTTTTATGTTTTAGTCACATTCATTCTTTCATTGAGTCATTTATCAGTCATCTTCAGGGGCCAGTGTTTGTGCATACACAAGTACAAACTACTTGCTTGTGTAACTCCAAGAGATGTTCAAGTCAAACTGGGACATGTGATGAAATTTCTCGTGAATGGTGTAAGGTGTAAAACCGATTGACATTACAGAAGACTTTAAGCACAGTACAGTGATGAGACTCTTAAATGCAGTAAAACATTTGAATGGTGCAAACATTTGAAAAAAAAAACCTGTACTGTACGTCCTTCAGTGATGATCCTGGCACATGTGGCTCCCACTGAGACCCATCCGTCTGTGGAAACTGTACACATAATTATTCACCAACTCATTACAGGAGGTCGGCTGGATGTTATTGCCACATCCCCCTTACAGTCCTGACCCTTGTTAATGTCACTCTAATTCTTATGCTTGTCCATTTTTTCTGCTTCCAACACATCAACTTTTGGGAAAAAAATTTCACTAACTGCCTAATGTACAGTATCCCACCCACTTCCAGCCGCCTTTGTAAATAGATTCTGAAAATGTAGCTACTGTAAAGGGGCCAAATTGTGATGGCTAGAGGACGAGGTCAGAGCTACTACAGAGCAAAAACTACAAGACTCGAGGGTACCAGGCTGCAGTGGTTAGGACATACCAAAAGTGATCCAAGGAATGAAATGTATTATAACTTAAGACTAACATTAAATAAAAAGCAAACCCAGTATTTGTGCTGATTTTATTTATTTGTATATATTTGTATATACATATAATACAAAAAATGTGTATGCTATAGAAGCTATTTCCGAAGTTTATGTAGCATGGAAGTGATCAATCTTGCTTCTCTAAACATTTCAGTTGTTGACTTGACCAGCTGTTTTGGAGAGATGGTTTTATATGTGCCCAAAAAAATGGCAATTATTTGGCATTATACTGTCTCACTTCAAACAATAATCATTTAAAATGCTAATTATTTATATTTCTTTGAGTATTGTTTGAATTGGTGTAAGCTTCTAGAAGCATAGGACTGGTAAGAATTGTTGCTTTTTTATTATTATTATTTTTTTTTTTTGGTAAAAGCTTAAAAAGCTAACAAATCTGTAGTGTCCGTAACCATGTCAAATTCCTGTTGCAATATCTTAACAATTTTGGATTTTTCAGGTTTATGTCTTTTAAATTGGCCAAGAATGACAATTAAGATCATTGAAAGATTTGAATTTTAAAAAGTTACAGACATGAAATTGTATATTTCTTTTCAAAATCCAAATGTGTATGCATATTTACAAAAAATGAAGCTTTGAGTAAAAAAAAAAAACATGGTGTTATATGATCCTATCTGAAACATTTTCACCTTGGTGAGACACTTTATCACCAATACCATGTTTTAGCCAAAAAGACACACACACACACACACACACACACACACACATTAACAGAAGTTATTACAGTATTTCAGCTAATGAATGCACTTCACTTACAGAAGCACGATACAATGTGGCTCTATTTTGTAACTTTTAAATGAAACACACACACACACGTGCGTGGTTAAGTGAGGATAAAGCCCGCCTATCAGCCTGCATTCCTCATCCTCACACTGGAGAGATGAAGGAGGAGGAGGATGATGATGATGATGATGGAGGAGGAGGAGGAGGAAAGTAGGCCGGCTGCGGGGCGGGTGTTGAACATGGCACTGTCTCGCGCACTGTCCGAGCCTCCAGATTAAACAGACTAAACACTACTGAACACTCCCCCCCTCATACACACACACACACACACACGCGCGGGCGCGCGCTCCAGCTGTTTAAACGCACGAGACGAATTCCGCGTGGATTACTACACGCGCACAGTAAACCCTGCGCGAGGACCGAGAGGGACACTCTACGGACATGGAGACACTGTCCAGGACAGGGGCAGAAGACGAGCACAGTGCGGTCGGAGAGCCTCTTCTCCCGGTGGACCATGCAGCCGCGGGGGCGTGGGGAAGCTCCAGCGTGAAGAAGCACCAGCACAAACACAACCTGAAACACCGCTACGAGCTGCTCGAGACGCTCGGCAGAGGCACGTACGGCAAAGTCAAGAAGGCTGTGGAGAGACACACCGGCCGCGTGGTGAGTCTGCGAGTGCGTGGTTGCCAGATTGAGCGGGTTCCCTCATCACGATTCGATTTCTAGACTAGGGTTTTTTTTTTTTTTTTTTTTTTTTATCTGACAGGAGTTCTGATTGCCTTGCACCTCCAGGGTCTGGGTTCGATTCCCGCCTCGGGGTCTGTGCGCGTGGAGTTTGCATACTCTTTCCTCCAACAGTTCAAAGATTAGGCTAATTGGCGTTCCTGTAGTGTGTGTGTGTGTGTGTGTGTGTGCGCCCTGTGATGGTTTGGAACCCCGTCCAGGGTTTACCCCACCTCATGCCCTAAGTCTCCTGGGATAGGCTATACAGGATAAAGCGGTATAGATGATGAGTGAGTGAGTGAGTGAGTTCTGATTGGATTTGTATCTCATACGGTATATAGTCAAACTATACTTGTGCATGCAGCTGGGGTCTCCTCCTGTAGTATATAGTGATATGACCAAAAGTTTGTTGTGACTATCCCAGATTGCTGAACTCTGCATGCTCTTACAGTATCATTACAACTTTCTTTGTAATGAACTAAGAGAGCCAAACCTGTTTCAGCACTTCCAGCAATAGCTCCATGCACACACACAGACAAAAAAAAAAAAAAAAAAACATGATGCTGAAGTTGTTGCATGAAAACGCATGCCCCCTGCACAGAGCCTTGACCTCGATTCCACAGATCACGTTCGGGACGAACCGGAACGACGAGCCAACTGCATCCTGTACCACCTCACCTTTGATGGCAAATCCGGACTTAAGTCTAGTGGAAAGCCTTCCCAGAAGAATGGAGCATATTATAAGAGCGAAATCTGGAATGCGATGTTTAATGAGGAGATATGATTAGGTGTAGAAAAAACGTTTGCCTGTATAGTGTGATTCATTTTACATAGCAATGCATCTCTAAGTATGTTAAAGGTACAGTTGGTTGAATGTAGGTCAGAGATGCGTGTTAAACAGGAACCCCAGGAATTAATAAAAATTTTAAAAAATCACAAAATGTTCTTTATGATTGTAAGTGTGACAAGTGTGTCGCTTCCATGTGATGCATATCAGGCAGTAGCAATCATAGTAACTTTCATTGGAATAGGAATTAATATACCTTACGATGTTCTAAAAACATGCAATTTAATATGGAAATTATGTTTTTTTTTTAAGGGAACTGTTCTTTTGATTCGCATTTGATATTGCTGTGAAATGTTTCCCCCTCACTAGTTAGGTCTCTACACCCCATGGACAAGGAAAAGTGTAATTTGGGACCTTTACTGTATGTTTGCACTGTATAGAATTCAATTGTCAATACAATCTGGCAACCCAGACAAGTCAAGATAATGTTTTCAGTCTACCTGAGACCTGTAGAATTTATGGTTCATCATAAATCAAAGACTGAAGATTGCAGATGTTTCTTCAGCACTGCTTAAAAAAAAATAAAGATGTGAAAACTTTTACGATTTTAAAATTGAAATCTTTAGAATGAAAAAGTCTGTTCACGAGTGTAAGAAGAATAATTGCATCATAACAAATCATGGCCCATCCAGCAGGGGTTTGTGAAACACAGGTTTTACAACAAAAGAGGTGAAAGGTTATAATGCAGGCACGTTAGTCAGTCTCACGTGTGTCCTTATTCCCGAGGCTTTAAAAGATACACATGAAGTTCAGATTCAGACACACACGAGGAAAACAAGGATGTCTGGCTTTTTGTGTTTGTGATCATACGCTAGTGCATTCATCATCTCTGTGCAGCACAGTGCGTCACGAAGCTGCGAGCTCCGTCTGCAAACATTTCCCTTTCTATTTGGAAATCTCATTGTTGGCTTGACTTCAGGCACTACATTGCTTTCGAGCACGGTACGATCCCGACACACTTTTATACCAGCCCGACGCCGTAAATAAAGAAGCCCGAACGACAGCTGAGCCTTTTCAGCGAGAGTACGACACAAACACGTTAAGCAATATCCTGTTGTGAGAGCGATTCAGCGAGCCAGTGCTCTGAGAGAGACAGCATGTTGATATGCACCTTGTGAAGGGCACATGACTTCATTCGTGTGTTTTTGTCCCGGTGGAATGACGAGGAGGTGCAGAATATGGATGCTGGTGGAAACAACACTCTGTTATGTCTATCAGAGTCTGTCCTTGTCTCAGCCAGACGAGATGAGGACCGTCCAGAATTCGCGGAGGAATGCTCGAAAAAATGCCACGCGCTCAAGATGATTTCACAGTCTTGCTGAGATCCTAGGAAACCAAAAAACCGCTTTCATGCTCCCTTCCAGCTGTGTGAAACGCTTCGTAAGAGAGCCTCACGTCACTGAGATTATAATTAGCGTCGCATTCTCAGACTTCTAGTGTACTCCTCCAGTCGAATTGTCGAGTGTATTGTCAAGAATGCTTGATTCATTCTCACACTCAGACGCATGACTCAAAGCCACTGGAATATTAATAATGACTCGAGTGATAAGGACCATTCTTTCCAGTGAGATGTTCTGAGTGTAATTTGGTGTAACTTGCTTCCTCAAGTTCCTTCACGCACCGCCGGATCGGCGTACAGGCTTTCATCCAAACAACCACTCAGATAAAACAGCACACCTGTTGTCTTGAACAATGCACTTCTCTGTATGCGAGAGAGTTAAGGTACCTTTAAACCGAAGCTTACACTCCGAAGAAGCCTCAAGCCAGCTGGCATGTGCATCAAACGCAGGCCTGCTTAATGATCCGTAGCCAGTGCCCAGGCTCCCAGCCCTGCCCGGGCGTGTCTGTGTGCGCCTCCCTAAAGTCATATGACTTTAATGAGTTTATCCTTTCACTATAATTAAGGTCAGGTCTAAAAGGAACTTGACCCTAATTATAGTGAAAGCTTATTTTGACATACTGAGCCCCTAGTGTGCTTCTAAACACACACACACACACACACACACACACACACACACACACACACACACACACACACACACATTTTTTTTCCTCTTAAAAACATACACACTATTTATTGGCTTGGAGATTCACACCCTCTTTGGTGTGAATGGTTTTTCTAAAGAATGATATTTTTGGCATGACGGTCAGGTGTATCGCTTTTGCCCGTAAAAGGCCTGAGCAGGACGGAGTTGTGAATGACACAGGTTGGACAGGAAGTTCGGCTCTCAGCTCCCCTGGTCTATTTTATGACTCAGAACAGGAACATGAAAGCAGACTTCCTGTAGATATAATCCCTAGATTCGACATCTCTGACTTAAGAAATCCAGAAGTCCAACCTGAATAGCTTGATAAATCCCTTTATACTCCGTTATAACATTATATAATAGAGTATGTAATACTGTGTTTCTTTAGCAATCCCAATGGGAATGAATTAATAAACGAATGAAGATTGTCACTGAATTCCATCCGGTTGCATTAGATCCGTGATGTCCGTTCGGAGAGAGCGGAAGGGGAATAAGCTAATAATAACTACTGTGGCGCAGAGCCTTCTGAGATGTCTGTTCGTCCTTTCAGGAACCTACTTTCACTCAGTGCAACTTCTCCTGCTGCAGCCTATATACAAGTCCAACATTCTGAACCACTTACGCCATCGATGTTATCTTCCTCAAGCATTGTCGGGTGGTCTAGCTGTTACTGCGACTGCCCTGAAGAATTCCAAGTCAGCTAATGAGTCATTGCATAGGGCGTCTGGAGACAGGAAGCACTTCCCTCACACTTCTCCTTCCTGCCTCTGTTCTCTCTGTAACACTGTTTGGTCGGGGAAAGGCGTTTCTTCTCGACCCATTCGACTTATATGGTGTAACCCTCATAGTGGCCGGCCAGCTGACTAATACACCTATCAGCTTCCTTTAGGACAAATCAGTACCTGGATATCGTTTGGTTTTCATAATCAAATATTTCCAGACCTTCAGAGGCAATCTACTGTATAACTATACAGCATTGACAAAATATATAGATAGAAATGTACATTTAAGTCATTTCCAATAAATTTAAGTAAATAAATAAATGCACAATATTTACTGACATATACTGTACTGTAACCCAAGATATCTTTCAAAACGATCTCAAATTATAAACGCAATCAGGATATTTGTTAATCAACATCACCACTGTAATTGTTAATGTTAATGTTAATTAATAATAAAAAAAAAGAAAATCATTGACATTAAAACTACATAGGTTTTGGGTTTCCCATGTGCCACCAGGGCAGCTCTGGCCCCTTTGTTGGTGTGTTGTGGTGTCTGGCACCAGGATGTTGGCAGTAAATTCTTTGGATGCTGTGTGGATGTCCTTTGTTTGTTCAGCGCATCCAATGGGTGCTCGATCAGAGTGGGATTTGGGAAATTAGATGCCGGATCACCAGCCATAGCCTGCTTTGATGCACTGGTGTTCTGGTGTCTTTCTGTTGTGTCCAGCATTGGCAACTTGTGCTGCATTGACTTGACTTTTTTGTGAGATCGGACCAGACTGGCTGGTCTTTGGTCATTGAGACCAAATGGCATTGGGAGAGCCTTGGGTGCCCATGATCCTACCAACACATTACTGATGTATATTTGGTGATTAATGTTATGGTTGATTGGTGTATATACAGTACACTACAGATAATCCATGGTGTTTTAGCCAGATCATGTTCAGTGTTATTTGATGAACACCTCCTCAAGGATTTAAAACTCTTATCAGTGTCATGTCCTCTGATCTGTAAAAAGGTGGTGAGAAGCGAAGATATGAACCACAGATATCCACGTAGACGACAGAAGTAAAAAATTTCAATACAGCCCAGCTCTGGCTAACAGAGTACAGCTGAAATGTTATTTAAATTTTTAATCCTTCTGTTGATTTTTTTTTTTTTTAGGTCGCGATCAAGTCCATCCGTAAGGAGAAGATCAAAGACGAACAGGACATGGTTCACATCCGCCGAGAGATCGAGATCATGTCTTCCCTACGCCATCCACACATTATATCTATATATGAAGGTGAGGGAGTATGCATGTTGTCATGTTTCCCACTCTGGAGTATTTTCCAACATACTGTACTGTAGATCATACTAATGTACGGTACTAATTTAGCTCCAGAATGTTTATGCATACACATTTGGACTTGCTGTGTCTTCCTGTTGTTTGTTTTACATTGTTGAAATGTGGTAGTGTCTCAGTAACATACCGATTTTAGCCCTCGCCCAGGGCAGACATAACAACTGAATCAATTATCTAAATGTTCTTCATGTGGGAAAAGAGAGGAATGTAGGTTCACATGACCTCGGAAAAGCCATATTTACAGTAAAATGAAGCGATCAGACCGTACCTAAGTGCGGTTTTTAAAAAGCAGACGTGAACTTACATTTACCTCATTCAGGCCATTTTGGATTGGAAGTAAAGCCTGAAAAAAGCCACATCTTACTGTGTATGTCAGACTACGTTGAAAAGACCTCACATGGGAAAAGTGTGGGGACATCAGTCCGAACCAAACCAACAAACTCATTCAGTCATGTCTAAGTTGGATTATCTTGAATGAGATCATCGCTGCTTAATGAAACGATCTGTCGAGCGTCTCTGGGATTTCTGATGAACATTTAATGGGAATGGTACTGTGGGCCAGTGGTCGAGTACACTAAAAGTGTGTGGGTATGTGCTGTGTCTTTGTATCCTGCCCAAACTCCTTTCCAGGGTGTGTTTGCAGGATAAAGCTCTAATACATTATGTAATATTCCATATACATTATACATTGTCTAATACATACAGAATAGATAATGCATTATGTTTCCTGCTTAATTGCACTTTGATCAGCAGAATGAGAAAAGAAGAAAAAAAGAAATGAACTTCTGAGATATGTATTGAGACATTAAAATAATAGAAGCAAATAATAAAATCATAAATATTGTACTTGGAAATTAGAAGTGTGTGAGGGTGAAGGTATGTGTGTCATGTGTGAGCAGACGTGAGAGATGTGGTGTTACAGCGCTTGGAACAATACACTGTGCAATTATACTGTCCCAGGACAAGACCCCATCACTCTACAGCCACTTTCACTACTCCTTCACTCTCTCGCCCACATGCATACCGATATACACACACTGCACCACACACCTGTTAGCTCTGGCAGCTCCTAAGCGGGGTGTCCATGACTGATTCCAGAGGGGCTGGAGAGCTTCCATGCCGTCCTCTGGCACCTCAGCAGCCTGGCTCTGTGCCATGACAGGAAGCAGAACTAAACCAGCTAAAAATCCAGCACTAAATCCATTAGTAAGAGCTGAAATAAGACACAAGCATTTATAAACGATAAAGACTCAAACCAGCACATTCATTCACGCTTTCCGTCTCCATGTCTGGTATTCAGGCCATTTTAATTGCCTTAGAAAGAAATCCCATGATAATCACCCATATAGAATGGAACTAGTATAATCACACTGTGTCTTATTTTCCCCTTCCGTCTGTCTGCACAGTATTTGAGAATAAGGACAAGATTGTCATCGTGATGGAGTACGCCAGCAAAGGCGAGCTGTACGACTACATCAGCGAGCGGCGTAAGCTCAGCGAGAGAGAGACGAGACACTTCTTCAGGCAGATTGTCTCAGCCGTACATCACTGTCACAAGGTGAGAGGTTAGATTCGGACAGGAACTGTTGTGCTGTCGCTCCACATCTACAGAATGTACGTGGTAAAGGAGAAAGCTCAGAAAACCCATTCATCTCAAGCAGTCATTTTGAGTTTGTCCCAAAACAACATTATGTCCAAGTTGAATAAAAAGGCATCAGGACAAAAAAAAAAAAAAATGCAGTTTCTCAATAACATGCTGAATAAATCAAATTCAAATAAAAATCGTATTTTTTACATACACAGTCATACACAGTAAGATATGAAGTGAAATGCTTATACGACTGCTGAGAAAGAAAGTTTCAGTATGAAATAAGAGAAATAAGAGAATTTACAAATTAGAAATGTAGAGAAATATGGAAATAAACTTTAGCCATAAACGACTTTTAAGTGTAAAATTTAAAATATTATATATATATTTTTTTTATTTTATTAATTTTTTTTTTACTTAAATTATTATAGATTTTTTATGGATTTAACTTAGCTTTCAGTTTATATGAATGAATATAAAGTAAAGTGATAATACTTTTATTATTTATGGTGCCTAATAACATGTGTTTAAAATCTATTTAAATATAAATATATTTATTTCCTGAAGCCTCTTGGTAACATCAAGGATCGTAAGCAAGAATGATAAAAACTTACTGTTCAACACATTTTATTATTATGTTGAACCAAAATACTGTATTTGTCTAAAGTTTATGTGCTGAGAAGTTATATTTGCAACTGTGAGGCGACTAATGCTAACTGTTAGCTACTTTTGTGTGTCCGGCTAGAAAAAAAAATTACTTCTAACAACCGATTTGAGCCCAACAGAATCACTTAATGTCAGCTTTTTAAAAAAAAAAAAAATTTTTTTTTTACAGTAAATATGCTTTTCTGTTTATATTTATATATATATTTACATTTTAGTCACTGAGAAATTTAGCTACTGTAGCTACTTAGCATTAACTAGCATAGAAGACTCCAGTCAAGTTTCCTAAGGCAATAAAAGAATTTAATATTATCCATGACATCATGACCACCTTATTGTGAAATGACACTGTTGCCAATGATAAATGCAATATACACTGTATGAGGACCATTCAAGTCAAACCAGGACTTTTGATTGTGCAGAATACCAGAAAACGTCCTATATTTCTCGATATAATCCCCTGCTACACTAAAGCACATATACCAGTGTTTCACTAGTGCTAGGATACCATCAAGGTAGAAAGTTTTCCCAGTACAGAACCATGATTAGACTGCATGCAGAGTTTTCGGGTCTGAAATTCTCTCCATTCTCACACCTACATCTACAGTATGTACACATAGCTGTTATCAAGCGGCTCCTCGAACTTGTGAAGGAGGCTTATATTCCCATAAACAATGCTTATATCACTAAACTAAAAGGAACAGTGCAGAGATCACAGAGGCTAATGTTTAGATTTGGTCAAAAAAGTCTAGCATCTGGTCAGAACAGGTTAGGGGTGGGCTAGCACATCTGGCTGCTGATGTCATCCTCTGCTCAGCTGGGGGATTCCAGCCACCACCCTGCTGACCACAGCAGTACACCCAGGCAGGCCAGCATGACGGAGGAGAGGTCAGGACACAGAACAGGAAGTGCAGAGTAGAACACATATCCTCTAGTATATATGCGGATATGTGGGTGGGTGTGTTTAAGCACGACAGCTTGTGTTTAGATAGTGAAAGAATTTAAAGAAACAGATTACTTCAAAGCCAGATATTCTTTTCTATTAGAGGCACACCTGCTAAGAGACTTGCACATGTCTAGACCTAAATTTGGTCCAGTGTGTTAAATTAAAATTGTAATATTGGGATATACGTAAATGTGAGCCAGGTCATAACTGGCTAATTTTCCTTTTTTTTTCAGGATTGAATAGAAATCTCATGATGCTGTTATTATGTTTCAGAAAGGCGTCGTGCACCGGGATCTAAAACTGGAAAATGTGCTGCTAGATGACAATTACAATATAAAGGTAACGTGTGCAACAGGTTTTTGTCCATGTAGTTACTTTATTCTGTGTATAATAAAGAGAGAGAAAGATCTGAAACATCTGTACATCTCTTATGTTTTTTTTCCCAGATTGCAGATTTTGGGTTGTCCAACCTGTACCACAAAGACAAGCTTCTGCAGACCTTCTGCGGCAGTCCTCTCTACGCCTCACCTGAAATTGTAAATGGAAGGCCATATCGAGGACCTGAGGTGAGCCATGGACATTAACAGTAGTCGCTTTAGGACCTTATCCAGAGCGGCTTACAGTGGTAGCCAGATTGGAGTCTGATAAATAAAATAAGGTTTGTAGATTTACAGTACAGTGCCATTTTTTTAAGACCATAGTGCAAATCAATGCAATAACCTATTAAGAGGTGGAAGGTAACTAAATATACAGTATTTACTGTACTTAAGTACATATTTCACATATCTGTACTTTTTTTCCTTCACTTTTACTCTACTACATCGTACAACATATATGTGTACTTTTACTTGACTAACATGGCATTGCGTTACGTAACCACAGTAGTGTGTATCATTTGAAGTGGCGATATCCCTCTATTTAGCAGATGTTTGAAATCAGAAGTGGAGACAGCAATGGAAATAGCATAATCATAGCCAGGAAATAATAATAATAAAGTGCTCAGGAATACAGAGTGTCCAAATGCAAAGCAATAATACAGTACATAGCATGTTGCATCTTAGCTACGGTAAACAGTACGGCAGAACAGTGCTGGATGGACAAACCAGGGCAAATATCTACCGGTGGACAGTTATCAGTGAACCAGTCCTGCATTAAGGTAGAACGAAAAATACACAGTGTTGCAACAATGCAGCACGTAAAGCAAAGTTTGTTAAAGTGTCTGGTGTTTGCTTAAAGTTAATGAGTGCCTTTTAAATTTCACTTCACCACTGTGGCTCCAGGTCGATAATAAAGTATGGACGCTATTTTCCCTAAGCCAAAGCCTGTTAGATTTAATACCGAACAATGGGCTGAATTTTCAAACCGGAACATAAAAACGAGCACAAAAGAAAGATAAGACCCTGGAGGCACATCAACACCTAATCAGACATACTTTACTGCTCATTAACGCTAAAGATAAGAGGCTGGGAAAAACAAAAACAAAAAAAAAAAAACAATATATTTTTTTTCCTCTAGATGACAAGCCAGAGAATGTACACACATACCGTACAGTAACAACACGCGCGCCAACACACACGCATGTCACCATGCTAAATTTGTTGCACGGTAAGGACAAAGGTTCATCCAAGGACCCAGTCAGCCGGTTGGATTATAATATGTGAGACAATCAGCTTGTTTGCCAGCTGGAATGTGGACTAATTTCAGAACTATTTACAGAATTCAGCGGTAATGTGGCACCCAAACACAATCACTCTGTTCTGTCAGCAGCTAAAAAAGAAAAGACCATCTAAATGATTTCTGACGCATAAAAACATTTATATTGATATTTAGAGCCATGCATACAGTAGATATAGAAAAAAAATGCAAAGTGCTACACTCTCTTACTCGATCTCTCTCTCTTTTTCAAACACACACACACACACACACACACACACCACATTCCTCCACTGGCCCCGTAGTGACTCTTTCATAACAATTTTCCTGCTCGATGGGAAAGGCTCCACACTTCTTTCTTGTGCCAGCAATCACAGAAGTCCTCTCATCTCCTGTTGGTCAGACAGGTCAGCAATCATGGGAGTGGACTTTCCTGTGCTCTAATCAGCTATTGTACATTGACTGATTGCTAAAATTCTTCTGTCTAATCGCGATCAGTCGGGAGCAGACAACAAGTGCAAAGTTCCAGCATCGAAAGGGAAAACATTGCCTTGATTTATGTGTCTCTGGAGCTCAAGAACAATGGTGTTTTTGTTTAAGGCTCATGAAGAGAAGTGGTGTTAATTAGGCTAGTTAAGGAAATGTACAAAGATAATATACAGTACACTGTATACTGTATATAATGGCTCGGTTTCAGGTTTCAGGCTTATAGACCAAAGGACAGACTCACTAGCGACTGCTACCGTTATCACTTGCGGGTGTGATTTGCATGCTAGATCCTGAACTTCTTGCTCGCATTAGAATTTTTGCAAAGGGACCTAACTGCACACTCAATAGAAGCACAGTGCTAACTTAGTGCTTAAGGGCATTGGACTACTGATTAAAAAGTTGGGAGTTTAAACCCCAGCACTGCCAAGCTGCCACTGCTGGGCTGCTGAGCAAAGCCCTCAACTGCTCATTTGTATAAATGAGATAAGTACAAGTTGCTCTGGTTGGGGCGGTCTGCCAAATGCTGTATATGTAAATGATCTCTTCTACTTCCTGCCAAACATTTAATGAGAGGACAAAGATTACGGAATAACATGAAGCCATGGTTATGTAGTTTTCTTTTACTTTTGGAAAAAAAAAGAGTCAACCAGTCAGTACTTTTACATGCGCAGTTAAGTTGAGCTATGGTTATAGCCCGGCTAGGCTACTGTCCGTGTTCCAGTAGACAAGCACGGCAAGAGAATCGATTTATTGATCGAAGTAAGTCTGTCTCCGCTGTAATAAGTGGCGATATGCACCCTTTTCAGCTTCTCAATATTTTATTCTCAGTTGACCTTTTACAGTACATCACAGATCATGGTTTCATCTAAAGGCAGATGACATGGCCATACTGTTAGTGGCTTCTTGTGGCCGATGTTGCGCATTTTGCTACCTAGCCCGATTTTTGTATCCAGTTGAGTTTACGTGCCAGGAGCTTGACTTCCACTCATATTATCCAGGTGTGCTAGTCCACCTTTGAGATGTTTGATGCACTGTAGTATGATTTGAGTCAGACTAACATGTTTATATTTATTTTAATAGTCCGGTTTTTGTCAGACTACCACAATTGGTTGGACTAACACACTGCCATATACACATATCAATTGAATGGGAACTAATTGCAGAGCTAAAGTTGCGAACAGACCATTCACAACGCCACCGTTCCTGTAGCATGGGACCAAGGAATAACTCAAGATGATCGTTTGGATTTTATCACTTTACGTCAACATATCTAATTCTTATTTAGACTTGAGAAATTCTAAAGTCAAATTGTAACTTGTCGTACAGCTCTGTTGTTTTAGTTTAAACCAACTCTTAACCCACTTCTGATTATCCTATGTATGGGTTTTGACCATTATCCCTCTGTACTGGCAGGTCGACAGCTGGGCTCTTGGTGTGTTGCTGTACACTCTGGTGTATGGCACAATGCCTTTCGATGGAGGAGATCACAAAAGACTCATACGCCAAATCAGCAAAGGGGAGTACAGAGAACCTCCCCAGTCATCAGGTACAGTACATGTGTGATTTCTCTATTATAAACATTGATACACGTCAATGTCCTTCCATCAATGATTTCAAATTCTTTGTCTGTACTACCAGACGCTCGTGGCCTCATTCGTTGGATGCTGATGGTAAACCCAGATCGCCGGGCCACTGTAGAGGACATCGCCAACCACTGGTGGGTGAACTGGGGCTGGAAGACCAGTGTATGTGACTGTCAGACTCAGCGAGAGAACAGCTCACCCATGCTCGCTCGCTTTATCGACTGGCAGAGTCGCACCGAGACACAGCCAAGCAAACTGACCTTAACCGAGTCAGGCGGCAACACCACTGGCACCATTTCAACCCGTCGACTCAGGAGATCCTCAAAGGAAAATGAGGGTGGCATTAGGGCGGTTCTAGAGGAGAAGCCAGCCGTCAAGAGACCTAAAAGTATCCTAAAAACTCGGTCGAGCACCGGAGATCAGCGTTCCCAAAGTTTGTGCGAAGCTGAGTTGCGGCGCTCCATCTGCTACAGAGATGTTGAACCCACCTCGAGTCCTGAGAGGGAGGAAGCAGCAGGTGGCTCACCAGCCAAAATGATGCCCTCTCTTCCCATGAAAGGCATCCTGAAAAACAATCATCAGCGCGAGTCTGGCTACTATTCCTCCCCAGAGGGTAGCGAGTCCTCCGAGTTGCTAGGAAGCACCGTGGCTCCACCTCCCAATGGTTCACCTCCTAAAAGGGCACCTGGGAGGAAGGGCATATTGAAGAGGAATGGAAAATACTCGTCTCACATGGCACCCACGTTGGACTCAAACCTCCCACAGAGTCAGAGTCGACCCTCAGCCATTGTTAGGGAGGAGATAGGGATCGCGAGTATGGCGATGGACTGGCCACCTGCTTCTCCTAAACCCAACATCAGAGGCAGCCTCTCAGCCGAGGATCTGCTGCAGATCGCAGGATTTAGGGGACTGCAAACAGCAGCGGCCCTTCCTGGTTTAAAGAGCACACGCAGCCCACCGGGATCTCCTGGGGACAACGGCAGCTTCTCCTTACTAGGGGACCTGGATGATGTGACTCAAGTGTATCAGCAGGCCCTGAACATTAGCAACCGTCTCAGTTAGAAAGGGAGTGAGAAGGTTTGCGTGAAAGGCTACGGCAAACAGACTGGAATCGGTCAGGAATAATCAATCACGCATTCAATCACTGACCTCGAACTGCGTTATGTTTACATGCTAAAGGAAGGGAAATCTAAAGCTGTGGAGCTCAGTATGTCGTCACGTTGATTGCTCTCTTTCAACTGAGTGACCCAGGAAGAATAAGGACAAGCACCTTATAGACACATTTGTCCTCCATAGAAACAGTACAAACCTGACTGCTTACTACTGACATACAGCACAAACAAACAAATAAACAAAAAAAAGTTCACCAAATTATTTATTTATAAATACCTGAGCATATGAATCTGCAAGGCCACAAAAAAAGTCATTATTGTTTATAGACTGAACTACAAGGGCCAAGTCTAGACTGTCAACGCTATGTCGGCTCGACTCAGCCATGACATTACAGAAAGCACATATTGGGGTCGGAGGTCACACCAGAATAGTTACAGTGACTCTCACATAAACCCTACCGCTTGTAGACTGAGCCATTTAAACATGCGGCGTTACACATTGGAGGTACTGGGTGAAACCTAAAGAGTAAATCCAGGAACACCCTGCACTTCAACAACAGACGCTATTGAAAAGAGTGGAGTAGGCTATTCCTGTTGAATATCAGCAGTGTGTCAAAATGCCATTCATTCCAAAACATGACAGGTCATGAAAAACAACCTTTTACAAAAAAATATACAATAAATGGCTTGTTAAAAAAGGACAGGAAAAAAAAAAGTCAGGTTCAAGATTGTACAGTTAAACCTAACAAAACAATAGATGCTTTGGTGTATTGTGAAAGTGCAGTGTTTTTTCTGTGTATCAGACTACCTTTAACTGGATCGACAGTGCTAATTATTATACTATGTTAGTATTTTTTCTTCTTTTTTTTTCTTTCATTGATGCATTTTGCTTTCAGGTTGTTATGCAAAGGACTGAGTGTGTGTTGGTTTCATTTCAAGGCAGTGGAATTGTCCTTTTAATTAGCCACACTTTAAGGCAAATGTGCTTTATATAATATAGTAGTGTGCAAAAGTCTTGAACCACCCCTCATTTCTTCATATTTTGCTTCCAATGAGCCAGACTTTTTTTTTTGTAGTATATAGTAATTTTATATATTATATACTATATACTATAGGAATAGTTCTCATTTTCAGTCCAATCATTTTCAGTCCAGTCCCTGTACCTGAGCTGTTTCAGAGGAATGTTTTTTGTTTGTTGCGCCATACTGTGACATATGAATCATTCAAGCATAAAAAAATCTAACGTAATGCGTGAACCAGTGAGAAACAGGTGCAGGTGATGACAGATGATCAGGCCGGTGATTACTGATGTACCGCTGATGCTGAATGCTGAGTGGTTGGAACAGACGAGAGGGGAAACGAGGTTGCTGCTGAGGTCGTTCCATAAACAGCCAATTGTATTTGCAGACTGTCACAGTAAAAAAGTTCCCCTTTCTTGAATTTAATCTGAATCACTGAATTTTATTTAATTAATGATAATGAGAGGTGGCTCCAGACTTTTGCACAGTACTGTATGTATGTGACAAGCTGCAGAAAGGAGCATATGATCTGTCTACATATATATTAACAAAGAAAAACAAAATTCTACGCTTCTGTAACTGCAAAACTGGAAAAAGAAATGTTAGCACATATTTATCACTTAGGGTCAATTTCATACTGCAGTAATTAACTGGATATTGTGTATTTATACATTATGTATTTAAATGTTCTATTGTTATTTAATCTTTCATGTATAATATTATTGTATGTTATTCCCATGACCATTGTTTTTTGCAAAATGCATTTGTTAACTTTTTGTTGTTGTGTGCCTTCATTGACCTGAAGATTGTCGTTATGATATTTATCCACGTTTTAAACATGGTTCAACTTACAGTATTAAAAAATATGTAGTTTGGTTAAGTATCAGTGACACAACACTTTTTTTGTGTGGAAATAAATGCTGTTTTAAGGACAAAAAGGTCCTCTTGGTCCACAACAGGGTTTTGTAGTGTGTGTGTGTGTGTGTGTGTGTGTGTGTGTGTGCGGTGTATACATCGAATATTGCTGTAATGGTTTCTGCATATATATTTTTTGTTTGTTTGTTTGTTTGCGTTACCACAGCCTGCTTAGAACATGATGCTAATGTAAAAATCTCTCACCCAGCAACGATGTTCTCGCACCTCTCCTACAGTACATGGCGTTTTTTCGATCTTCCTTGCGATATAGCGTACGTGATGAAAGCATGTCAGAAAACTCATCTGATGTGACTGGTTATTTGCTAAGTTAAATAGAGATGTGTCAAATTTATTTTGTGAGTATAGTTTGCTCATACAATGAATTTTATGCATCAGTCAAGGATTTTATTATTTTTAATTTAAAAAAAAATTGCAATAGTGAATGAAACATAAGCCTAATCGGTTGAGTTTGTTGTCAGTGAGTCAATCTGCTGTTTCATCATCAAAATACAGAAGAATGCTTACACGCTTAATGAAAACGGACAACTTTTTGAAAATGTTTAGGTGACTTAATAAAATGACATCTCATTAAGCAAAATGAACAGAACTGATTATTTCAACTCCATGCTCACAGAGCGAACGGTGATCAGGTTACAAAACATACACAAATATATAACGCATATATAAGACTAGTCTATTTATTACATACACTATAAATACTGTATAATTGCATAATATTAAACTAAATGCAATTTAAACCACTAAACTGTAGTTGTTCTTAGACCATCAATATGTTGGTGGTGAATCTTAAATGTAATTGCTATTGTTGCCTTTTCTTTTATGGAGACTATGGAGTGATCGCAAAAGAATCAAGATCAAGATGATTGTAAGAGAGGGGAAATTAAAACAGGCACTTTAATACTACGCAGCTGAATACAGATGAGCTGAAATTGCACATGCAGGCATTTGGGATTTTATAGGTTTTAATGAGGAGAGATGCAAGTAGCACATTTTCAGTTTATAGCACTGGCTGGGTGAAGGAGTGATGACAGAGCTGATTCTTTATGAGGCCAGAAAAATAAACAGGACAGCCTAAGCAGAAAAACAGTGCAGAGTGTGTGTGTGTGTGTGTGTGTGTGTGTGTGTGTGTGTGTGTGTGTGTGTGTGTGTGTGTGTGTGTGTGTGTGTGTGTGTGTGTGTGTGTGTGTGTGAGAGAGAGAGAGAGAGAGAGAGAGAGAGAGAGAGAGAAGGAATGCAAGAAAGGTTTGTAGTCGTTGATGTCCTGTTCTTAGTCTAAAGGTATGCACACAGGAACAGACACACACACACACACACACACACACACACACACACACACACACACACACACACACACACACACACACACAAAACAACAATCAATCTGAAAGCTATTGGCTGTGCAATTATGAACATCTCTGGAATGACGTGCTAACCCTGCAGGAATGTGTGGCCCCTGAGCAGTAATCACTCCAAAGCCACAGAGAGAAAAGAAAAACAGAAAAGGAGTCTAGACAAAAGAGGTGACATGACTTCCAGTCAGTCGTCTGATGTCACAGCCTGGTTTTCCCCGGTGACCTCACTAAACCCGTATGGATTGAGAAGGATTTATTCAGTCTCTTGCTGTTTTCCTCTTTTTTTGTGCTCAAGTGAATAAAGTGCTTGTGGCCTGGCTTGCTCTGTGATCCACCCAAACTGAACAACTGCAAACTAAAAAAAACTGTTTTAAATTTGATGTATCAAAAAAAAAAACACAAGTGGTGGCAACAAAAAAAGAAAAAATCACACGCATACCTCTTACTTACTTATTAATCACTCACTCATCTTCTATACCGCTTAATCCTGTATTCAGGGTCGCGGGGGGCCTGGAGTCTATCCCAGGAGACTTAGGGCACAAGGCGGGGTACACCCTGGACAGGGTGCCAATCCATCGCAGGGCACAGACACACACACACACTTACATACTACTGTAAGTCACACACTACGGCCAATTTGGGGACGCCTATTAACCTAACCTACATGTCTTTGGACTGTGGGAGGAAACCGGAGTACCCGGAGGAAACCCACCAAGCACGGTGAGAACATGCAAACTCCATGCACACAGAGACTGGAATCGAACCCGGACCCTGGAGGTGCAAGGCGACAGAGCTAACCACTTAATAAGCCTACTTACTTATTAATAGTTTATTATAATCTGGAATAAGTTGCCGAATGGTTTCGACATTCCCGGGAGTTGAGCTTGTTGAAGGTCTCCCTGATCTCTCGTCGTCTTCCATCAATGTTCTTCCATTCTTGAAGTGCAAAACACCTCGTATAACTCCATGCAGCATGTTCGCTTTGTTCTAACTTGCCGTCCATGAAGAAATCACAAACACACATGGTCAGAATAGCGCCAGTTGCATAGCTCCTGATGTAGACACCATGATGTCTTTTGGCACGCTGACTTATGAAGGACTTATGACTTGTCTTTTCAGTACCTGACTAGTTTCAGAGGAATGTTTTTTGTTTGTTTGTTAAGCCACGCAATGACCTATGAATCATTCAAGAAATAAAAAAACTACCAGAACCGGTGAGAAACAGGTGCAGATGATCAGGCCGGTAATTAGTATACTGCTGATGCTGAATGCTGGCTGGTTGGAACAGACGAGAGGGGAAAAGAGGTTGCTGCTGATGCTGTTACATGCCAAACTATTAGATTGTATCTTTAAGCACTTTGCAGCCTGTCACAGTAAAAACAATCCAATCTTTCAATTCAAAGTATATGATATAATTCAAATACAGTATTAAATACTCTCAAAGCTATTTGGAAGTTAAATTCGCCATAACAGCCCTCTCTGAGTTTAACAACACTCCTCTATTAGCTGAGACAGATGATAAGGAGACAGTATACTGTAAGTAGTGTAAGAGTTGCCCCCCTTTCCTCACTGCCCTGCCCACTCCAAATATTTCTTCTCCACTTCCTCTCATTCATCTGTCAGCGGTTTGTCTCTACCTCTGAAAAAAAAAAGAAAAAAAAAGTGAACATTCCTGTAATGGTTATGTTTTCATTGGATAAAGATAGGAATTAAAAAAAAAAAAAACACTACCGAGTTCTCAGATCCATTAGTCTTGTGTATACAGTCATGAAAGAGAAAAAGCGGCGGAGATATTTTTGCAAAGTGCTTTGTTTGGCAAGGAGTTCAGTGAGATTAGTGCGTACTTAAAATAGGCAATTTGATCACTTAAGCAATTATGATTATAGATGCACCTAAAAAAAAACATGGCATGCATAAAAAAAATGTAATACCTTACTGTCTGAATGAATCTGTAGGATGGGATAAAAATGTCTCTTGTTCTCTCTCTCTCTCTCTCTCACACACACACACACACACACACACACACACACACACACACACACACACACACACACACACACACACACACACACACACACACCACTGGACATTAACAACTTCTGCTCTCTAATTCTGCCTGATCCATCATGATACCCTACGTCTGCTGAGGATGGACCCCAATAAGAACAACCTATGGAAAGCCATGCATTGGATTCTGGACTTATATAATGAATATATACTGTATATTTCCTGGTTACACAATCGCACTTTGACACTAAAGCACAAAGTTCTAGAAAGGAAACGAGTAGTAATCACAATATCCTGGGTCACCTACTCCAGATGACGATTGGCTCTCTTTTCAGTCTGGTTCTTCTTACAGTTTCTTCCTTCTCAGGGAGTTTATCTGATCTCAGACTGGCTGATTGGAACCGGATAGTGATTTACAACCAATTTGCACAAAGCACCACTTATATTGGAATTCAGTATGCCATTACTTATTCACTAGTTGGCTTTAAAAGACAGCAGCAACAACAAAAACCTCCTTTAGAATGGGTACGAGGGGGCACATGTACAGTATATCATCATATCACCTTGTGGATATCATTAGTCATAACATTGACTCAAATGTATTCTAAAATATTAAAAAGTGCATTTTTATTTTTAATAAAAAAATAAATTCCTTATTATTATTCCATTTCCTTACTGATGGTATTTTAAGGACTCATCAATTTCGTATAGCAGAGAATATAAAATTTATTACAGTAGCTGACTAATCAGTGCAACACCTAATGCACAAACACAACAAAGTACATTTCTGATTGTGTAGTACATTGACATTTAAGACATTTGGCAAACCCCCTTAATCAGAGCAATTTACCATTTTTGTCATTATACTGCACATACTGTACAAGCAGTTGAGGGTTAATGGCACATTTTGCGGCTTGGGGTTTGAACCTGGGACGTTCTGATTACTAGGCTGCACTTAAACACTGAACTACTCCTTAACTCTTTTACTACGAGCAATTTGGTTAAAGACAATATTCGAACATCATATTCTTTAATCTAATGCAATGAAATCTGTGAGAATAAACCTGTTGGAATGAAGATAAGTTTCCTGACTTCCTGCTTAAAGAAATGCATAAAGAGTGGTGAAGTCTGCTGTGAGAGAGAGAATCAAAGAGTTGAGAGATAATCAGAACAGCTGTGATAACATGAGATGAGACTATAGGACAGAGAGCTGCATGGGGATGAAATGCATTCCTATCCTATCCCTAACCCCAGCTTCACCAACTCTATCAGGACTGAACCAGACCAACTTTAAAACTCAACATGGTATTCAATTCCTGACGTCCAACCTCCTATAGCTTGTTGTTTTTATACAGTAAATTATGTTTTTTTTGTTTTTTATGATTTTGTGTGCTTTATTTAAAGTGGGAGTATAAATTCAAGGATTGGATCGTGTAGCATTGTTATAGATCAGTTCATGATGGATGCAAAGTATTTTATTCATATCACACATGAGCAAGACTTAAGACTAACATACTGTAAACAAAGAAAATACAAATGCATTAGACAAAAAAGATGCCATTTAGATTTAAATAAGCAAATCCCTAAGAGAATTTGATGGTATAATTAATGCAGGGATTAATATGTTTCAGCCCGCAATAATTTTTTTAACCATAATGGATGCAGTGTATCCCATGGTCATGAAAAAGGTGCTTCTGTGTTCCAGAAAAGTCTACATGCATCAAGCAAAGAAAACAACTAAGGGAGGTGCTGAAATGACCAGAAATGGGTTAAAACCTGGAAGAATAGAGGTGAGTCATCAACTTTGCAGAAGAAAAAGTGATTGGGAAAAAATCATGAATGTCCATGTTTGGAGCCAATTAAACTCTTGGTGAAGATGCTTCCTAAAAACATCAATGGTAGAAATAAGTTATTTTAGAGCATTTCTGTATGTGGCCATAACAATGTACCAATGTAATTAGTGAGGTTAATAAAGAATGGCTTCAGTTTGCTAGGGAGCACAGAAGGTCATGTGGTCTGTTGAGTCTGGATTGATCCTATTCCAGAGTGATGGCACTCAGGGTAAGAAGTAAAGCACATGAAGAGATGCACACATCATACTGTACATGCAAAGTGTCCACTGTACAAGCCTCTGGAGACAGTGCTATGATCTGGTGTTGCTTCAGTTGGTCAGGTCTAGACTCAGCAACATTTTGTGTCAATACAATGAAGTCAGCTGACAACCTCAATAAATGAACTGCAATGAGTTCAATGTTTGTACTGTACTGCATGTGGCAAATCAAACCTAAAAAAAAATTGTCAAATCTGACTCAATCATCATAGTTTCTCAATCATGTATTTTATTTTTGGGGTCACATTTACTCCTATCTTGGGAATCTTGGGCACAAATCAAGAATACACCACTTATGAGATCCCGGTCTGATGCAGCGAAGCAATGACACACACATTCTCATACTCTTTCTCAATTATGAGCAATTAATCTTATAAAATACACTATTAAAGCATTTTAAAAGAAAAGAAGGTAAACACCTCTTCAAAACACCTTCAAGCTTGTTCCATACCGTACAGTATGTTCGTCTACTCCTCTGTTTAACATTATTAGCCAGTCTGAAATTCACGTTTAAGGCTTGCGTTCTGATGTATATTGCGAATGTGTTCCAATCGATGGTGTAAGCAGCCAAAAATAACAAAAGCCAACATTCCAGGTTCCTGAGATCAGTGGCAGCAGTCACATACTGTTCATGCTCCAAATATGGGCACCGGAGCTGGGCTAGGACAAGAACCTTTACATTCCTTGCAGGTCTAAAGGACATGTTCAAAAGCAAAAGCTGAATTTCCAAGTTGTCTAAAGATAGTGCAGGATGTATGGGATTTGACCCAAAATTCCCAAGCCTCCACGGAGCCCCGCAGTGATCAGAGATGGAAAATACATTCCAGACATTCCTGAGTGGACGCTGAGTGGGTCAATCCAGTGCTTTGATTTCCCAGGAGAAAGAGAAAGAAAATTAGGTAGAAGGAGCAACCGATAAGATGTCAGAATAAACATTCAATCAACGAAACGCTCCTGATTTATGGAAACATTTCAGATTTCTGGTCGTCTATGAACAAAGGTATTGTGGATCTCAGGGTTAAACTTATGGGAGTACAGTATGAGAATATGCTTTATATGGCTCAAAGGTCGTATCAGTGATATGAGAATTGACCGCGTTCCACGAATCCTGTGCTTGGCATAGAAAATCCCTCCAGGACAGACGGTGGAAGACTTTTCCATGTTTTATTTATCCTTTCACAGCTGTTTCAACCATCACATCTGCATAGCAGAAAGTGTTTCTCTAATAGAGTGAAAGGCATTGGATTGCAGATTTCCGTTCCGTGTTATTTTTACTCTCACATTATGCTAAGTCTCTGCCTGAGGCCATGAATAGCTAAGGTAAATATTAGCTTTTGGCACATATTGACCATTAGGCTCGGGTATGGTACCTTTAGAATAACTAACACACACACACACACACACACACACACACAAGCATAAATAGCTCATTAAGCAGATAAGTAGACCACCCATGCTGGTTCAAACCTGAAGCTCCACCCCTCCTTCCTGAATTTCATCCTTTCCTCACGGCAAGATAATAATAATAATAATAATAATAATAATAATAATGATGATGTTGGGAGGGGCTGCAGCCTATCCCAGAAGACTTAGGGCATGAGACACGATACACTCTGGATGGGGTGTCAATCCATCGCAGAGCACACTCTCACACACACGCATACACAGACACACACACACTTGGAAACATTTAGGAAAACCTGTTAGCTGAATGTCTTTGCCTTTGGACTGTCGGAGGAAACCGGAGTACCCGGAGGAAACCCACCAAGCACGAGAAGAACATGAAAACTCCATGCACACAGATCCGAGGCGGGAATCGAACCCGGACTCTGGAGGTACTAGTAGTATATTTAATAAAGGATATGATTACATGACGCACATTTATAAAGTGATTTACAGGCAAAATGGCATAAAATGCATAGGTTAATTTTTTTACCGGATAGTTCAGGTTTTTCCAAATCTGTCTTAAATTTAAAAAAAGGTGCATATGAGTGCATTACTTAGTCGTTAAAAATGTTCTTGATTGTGAAGTGAAGTTTGTCACCCAACTAGTTCCAGTTATTAAAAGAACTATACAATATAATATAAAACTGACTACAATGTAATAGAATTTGTGCACCGATCAAGGCTTGTGGAATTTGGCCCTGATTCCTTACCCTGTACTCTTGTTCCAGGTGACACACTTTATGGCCAGTGTGCAGAACAGGAAAACGTATAATGACCAAAACCTATTGTAATGTACTTACCTTTTGTGCACCACATTAGAGCACGGAGTGTTACAAACACAAGTCTCTCAGCAGTCCCTCAGCTCAAGAGTGATGAAATTAGAATCAATTTGACTCAATTTCCACACAAACAAATGAACAGCTACGCACCTAAGAGCACATTTCAGGTAAGGGGCATAGGTCAGACTGGGCCATGAGACTGAACAAGGGGAAGTATTTCTGCATAAAGCAAAGCAATTAACCTCTCAGTGTGTACCTCTGGTTTTCTTTTTGACCCATGACCCCATTCCTCCCTAACACCAGGTGTATTTGAGCTCAGGCTCCAACTCCCTAGAGTTCCTCAACCTTTTAGAAGAATCGTTTACAAAAGTCGGAAAGAGCACTGTAACATTTCTTTCAGTATTATTATTATTATTATTATTATTATTATTATTATTATTATTATTATTATTTCTTAGTAAAAAGTGTCATGATCATGCAGCAGGTGCCGGTCCCACCACACGGTGTCATGAAATTTGTTTACTGTCCGTCCGTGTGCTGTATCCATTTGTGTGTGGGTGTCTCATACCATTCCTTTGGTGGATTGGCTCTTCTACATTACCCCTTGATGTAAGCGAGTGTGACGAATGAATAAATAGAATGTGTTAGATAGAACAGATGTGTTGTTTGATATCAAGCATCCATGCATTTACAGCTGTTTGAATTTAGGAAGCAAACAAACTCCTGCTTATTCAAAACTTTCAGCTGGCAGTTTAACCCTTAAAAGCCTTTCATGAGAAATTTTTAAATATGAAGGATATAAATAGACCACATGAAACAACATTCTGAAAGAATCAGTTTGCGACATATTTCACAGCAATATTTTCTTTTTGTTTCATATCAATTTGTCTAAGAATTGCATTCAGAACAGATTGAATATAAAATGTAAGATGTTATTAAATCATTACTATTGTTAAATATTATGAAACTTACTTTCAGTAAGTAAAAAGACGTCCTAAAATTAACTACGGTAGCTCTGTAACATGTGCTACCCAGGCACAACAACACTTTGGAAATGATGTCATGGGTAGACAAAATCATAAATTGCCACATAACTGCACCAGGATGCTCATTAAATGTCACTTAGGGACTTCATGAGTTACCGTCAAAGATAAAACCAACTAAGGTACTTTCCAGAACTCCGGTTTCATTATGAGTTCATTTGGGCTACCAGTATACAAACATGCAATAAGGAAATACAACCATATTTTTCATGAGAAAATGTATGCATAAGTATTTGTTTCCATTATTATGACTATTATTTGTGCCATTCAGTGTGAAATAAAACCATCTTTAAGCATGCATCAAAGTAAAATTCCAAAGAAACGTGTCATTTTTAAAAATTGGTGGACTGTCCAAGAGACAAAAAGCTATGGATAGTTTACTATGCAGATCTTAAAATCCACCTTTCAACTTTAACAGAATAAAAAGTAAAACATCAACAGAGTCATGACCTGCTCGGTCTTGGCCTTCTGAAAGACGTCATCATGCTGCTCGAGGACCTTTTGAGAACAAGCCTCCCATTCAAAATGAGCCGTTGCTCTGAAAGCCACTAAAGGAAAGGAAACATGTAAATAATGTATTAAATCGCTTACTTTTTTTTTTTTTACAGGACTGGATCAAAAAAAGTTGCATGTGCATTTGAAAATTTTATGATATAACTTTGTGTTGTTGCATGTCTGTGTAGCTTAAGCGAGTTACGTAGCCTATGGTGAACAGTGAAGAGTTTATCGAGAGCTGTGGAGGGTTTCCCAATGCCATTTTCTTCCATATCTGTTGAGTTGATATTATAAATCAGGGGTACTGAATTAAAATGTAAGTAGGTCTGGTTAATTAAATGAAACGCAGTCTTCTAGCTGAAATCTTAATTTCTCATTTGTGTTAGAATTCAGATCTCTATATACAGTCATTGTACATTTATATAAATTTTTTTTAAAAAGCAACTTAAAATTTCCATATCATTTCCATAATATTGAATGTACATTTTCAATAACTCCCTTAAATGGACCAGTTTGAACTTTGTATATTAACTTGTATGGAATTTTCCATCTTTGGTGAATCTTTATTTGCATGCTGCTGGGCTGGAGTAAGACATGTTCTGTCACATTATCATTTCTGTTGGCCATTGGCTGTTGATTGTCTCTGTTCAGTTGGGCCACCTCAAGAGAAAAAGCTCTAGATTGCTGGTATATTAATTATTCTTATTCATCATAAAACTTTCACTCGGACTGCTCCGCCATTGAGTGATGCCTGTCCTACAGTAGATCAGTCAGCCATCAGTGCGTAGTGTACAGTGTCGACAGAGCGTTCTAGGGTCTTCACCAGATCTTGTTAAGACGGGGGGAAAAAAATACTTACTTTTTTTTTTTTTTAATGGAGAAGAAGCAGATGTGTTTTAAAGATAAAAATCTAGAGGGGGTAGCGAGACAAAACCAGCATTAACAGCCCAGCATTTGGCACAACACGTCTTTGGAAAGTGTCTTTCACAAAACTGCAGACTGGCACCTCTTAGAAAGAACAAACTGGCACCCTCGTGTTTTTTTTTTCTTTTTCTTTCCTCAACACACTGACGAGCCATCTTGATGCAAAGCAAGACCCGATAATTACCCACAGAACTGTAATTATCTCCCAGTAAGTAAAAAACTACGAAATTAAAATGACAGAATAGAATATAAGAGAATAGAATAGTCTTTATTGTCATTGCAACAAGTACAATGAAATTAAAAGTGCCATCCCTCAATGCAAAAAAGAAAAAAACTCAACCTTGATAATACTCACACACACACACACACACACACACACACACACACACACACACACACACACATTCACTCACATTCCCACAAAGCATACATTCCGTTATTGCACGATCCACAGTGATGCATTTTTTTTGCCATTATTTACATAAATTGCATTAATTGCAGATAATGCATAAATAATTGATTTTTATTGCACTCTTTTTTTTATAGCATTCAGTGCACTTACTGCCATGTTTTTATATCTACTGGTTCTTGTTTTTAATGTTTGGTGATAACAGTATCACCAAAACTATTTTTGCATGGCATGGCATGCCCGTATGAAAAAGGGTGCTGTATAAGTGAATAAGTACTCCCACCGAGCATGACAACACGAAGCCCTGGACTTCTGCTCGTGTGTTGATTTGTTTATGTGACTTAGGTTGCAGCTAACCACATATCCTGTGTGAGAGATCTGTTCTTGTTTAAATGTAACATTATTCCTTTCCCCGAGGAGTGAAATCAGCTCAGAAATATTCAGTGTCTCTCTTTCTCACTCACTCACTCACACACACACACACACACACACACACACACACACACACACACACACACACACACACACACGCTTATGGTGCAGACTAAAATAAGTAACACAGTGTTTAAGAGATGCCCTTTGGGATAACAGGAGAAAGTAAAGATTCTCCAGTTTCGTCTTTATTAGTGGAAAAAAAAAAAAACTTGGAACATTTAAGAATGTGAAGGAGCAGGACAACTTTCATAGGAATGTTTTTTTTTTTTTTTTTTTTTGCTTCATCTTCTTTTTTTTTAGCCCCTGACCAGTTCCCTCTAGACAGACAGAAGATATTTGATAGTTCGCTTCTCTCTCTTTTCTCCTGGAAGCTTAATGAATCCTTTCTATCGGCTTGCTCTTTTACTGGTCAACCTCTTTTTAAGTAAAAAAAAAAAAAAAGTCACATGCTTTACTCCTTTTTTTTTTTTTTTTTTAACTCTAACACAAATAGTTTTGTTGGCTGTAAAACACTTACTGGTACAAAAATTTGGTCTTAAGAGTGCATGGCATACCAATGAGAACACCAATAGCTTTTATACATGTACACACACATACACACACACGCACACACCTACACACAAGTCCACAAGTTGAGCCTTTTAAGCATGATCACTCTGAGCCAAGAGAGCTCACACTGCTGTTTCACGGTATAGAGGGGGTCGGCTGGCCGAGTTCCAAGTGAAACTTCTTGTCACAATAAAGCTCCTAAAAAGAACCTGCAGAGGGATATACAGTACAATAGTTTCACTTCATACAATCGTTCATTCATTCATTCATACATTTACCCGCTTCACTCCCGGTCAAGTTGGTCCCTATCCCAGGATCGAGGCTGGAAATACACCCTGGATGGGATGCCAATCCATTTCAGGGAACCATCCACATCCTCATCCTCATTTCCATCTAAACAAGTTAAGAAGGCAGAAGAAACTAAAGGACCTGCACTAATCCAACACAAACACTGATAGGATGTGTGAAAATCCACAACCCGAGCTCAGGATTGTACCACAGACCCCGGAGCTACAGCACAGTACAGTGTGATGCAGTCATGCCCCGTTCAGGCTATTAATATCTAAATGTCATTTAAACATATCATAAATATTCAATTGAATCGCTCGGTGACTTTTATAACTCGCCGTAAACACTGTTAATAGTAAAAAGAGCTATTCATTATGTACTGTACCTTCTAATCTCCACCTCGAGGGAAATGGATTTTAAAAGACTGCTCTTGCGCAGAATGACAGCATTAGTTCCAGCAACGTTATTAGACATGTTTGTAGTCACTACAGCAGGAATACAGAATCTGTTTGTACTGTTTATTGTTGGCAGCAATCCAGACCCCAAAATCTCAAACAAATACCTTTAACACGTTTCATCATAAAGGAACCTTTTACTATCCCATGATCACATGTCGACTTTTACAACAGCCGTCCAAATCAAACCGGGACTTTTGATTGCATAGTACAGAATAACAGAACACATATATGAGATTTTAAAATTCTTTTCGTTTTTTTTTTTTTTTCACTACTACCAAAGTTTTCTCATTACGTCTGACTTCCTGATTCACGTCTGAAACCCTGGCCTCCCAGGAACTCCTTTACTGGCCCAGACATGTGGAAATGGCTTGGAGTGTGGTCAGGACTATACGCGGGAGTCCCAGCTGTTTTCCAGTAAAGTGCAAGTGATGCAGTGTGCGGTATGCATTATCCTGCTGAAACATTATTATTATTAAAGGAAAGGGCGGTTAAAGGAGTTCCTGGGAGGCCAGCGTTTCAGGCATGAAGCATGATGGCTCTGGCGTACTGAGAAAACGTTCTACATTGATGGTATCCAAGCACTAGTAAAACACTGGGATAAGTGCATTAGTGTACTGTAGCAGAGAACTATCCAGAGAAATAAAGGGAAGGTTTACTCTCAAAAGTCCCGGTTTGACTTAAACGCCCCTTATATCTCTATGGCGGTGCATATTTCCATAAAACATTAGGATTCATTCCTTATTTGGACCAGAGAAAGGGCCCATTCATGGCACGCGTACCCTGCTGAGAGTATGCCTGGCTCGTCCGCTGCTGAGTTTAACTAGCTCTGTGTTCAGGTTTAATGAACTGTTCCTTGCACGCACACCTTAGAGTCAATCTCTGAGGTCAAACCTGACAGGAAGGGTTAATGTCAGGGTCTCATGTGACACAGGAACCGCACAGTCTGGTTTTTAACAAGACCAGCAAAACAGGTCGATCTTCAGCATTGAACCAGAGCAGGGTTGAATTCTCAAATCAGGATGTGTAGATTCATGTTTTATAACGGTACTGTAGGTCTGGCTGTATTTCACATGATACAATTATAATGATCACATTAAAATAAAGCTATCACTTATCGGATTTTAGAGTACGACGCACCACATACTGGAGTCTAGGGCTATTTTAATAACCAGACAGTAAAAACCTAAAACAACAAAGAACAATGTATAATCAGTGATATGAATGCACATTTATATACCATTTATGGCAAGAGTCTCACAACATCATGGTTTTCATATAACTGCATGGTCTGGCGTGTGTTACTCAATGCTAACGTTTTCTGCCAAGGTAAAGTCTCAAGACTGAAGAATTTGCCTGATTCAATTTCTCAGTCACATGACAAACATCCATGCATATTTAACTTCAAGGGAGAGGGGAAAAAAAGAGACTCTGGTAAGGAAACCATTATTGATAGCTCCTGTGACGTACTATAAGTACTAACAGGAACTAAGACCCAGACCACATGTAGACAGGTATTTTTAAAAGCATGCCAAACTAGCAGACGGTGATATGATCCTAACCGCAATGCCATGTTGGCTAATCAGAAGCCTGAAAAAGTTATAACAGAGCTGTTACAGTGTGATAACACAATAATAAGAATAATAGCCCAATCGGAATAAAAATGCATCATGTAAACACCTCAGTCATATAGCAGGAATGATTTCTATATGGGAATCAATGTAAACCTTTAATAATCTGCTTAATAGGTCAATATTAACCATGTAAATGCTTAATCTGATTGTTTCTCTCTTGTTGAAATAAATATACAGTTTAAATATTGGGATTAATTCATACATTTTTAGAACAAAACAGGATTAAGAAATAACACATATGGGATAAGGAAATTAGTAACAACAACAACAACAGTCAGTTGATATTTTAAGACATGAAGGTCAGCTGTTCTGGAACAGTTCTCACAAGAACAGTATCGTCAAGTGCATTTGCAAAACCCATCAAGCACCATGATGAACCTGGCTCTCATGAAGACCTTCCGAGAAAAGCACGTCCAAAACTTACCTCTGCTGCAGAGGAGACGTTCATGTAGAGTTACCAGCCTCAGAAATCACCACTGAACAAACAGCACCTCAGATTAGAGCCGTTATGAAGGATTTACAGGGCATAAGTAGCAGGCACATCTCAATACCAACTGTTTAAAGGAGATTATTGTATATTTTAGAAGTCTTGAGTATTGTTTTACAGTGTAGAAACAAATTTGTGCACCTCCTGGGTTGATGGTTCGATCCCCGCCTCGGGGTCTGTGTGCATGGAGTTTGCATGTTCCCCCCCATGCTTTGTGGGTTTCCCCCATGTACCCCGGTTTCCTCCCAAAGTCCAAAGAAATGCAGATCGGTGTTCCCAAATTGCCCAGTCGTGTGTGAATGAGTGTTTGCGTGTGTATGTGTGCGATGCGATGGATACCCCGCATCTCCTGCGATAAGCTCCAGCCCCCCTGTATACAGGATAAAGGGGTATAGACAATATATAAGTGAGTAAGTGAGCATATTCTTTTTGAAGCCGGTTGCCCCATGTGAAGGGTAACATTAGGTTATGTGATGAGTTTCCACTAGGTCCTCGGGTGAGAACGGGGCACTGAATGGTTCACCATTTCACATCTAACCAATCGTAGATGAGGCTGAATTCTTATAACCAATCATGACATAGAAGGTAGGATTTGTTGGAAAACCTCAAATTTTACTCAAAAATACTTCTTCGTCTGTTAAATTTCCAGCGGATTAAATGCTTGATAGCAGACACAGTACATGCTGTTTAAAAGATTTACAATAGTGGGCTATACAAATAAAACTGAATTGAATTAAATTGAATAAACGCACAGCTTATCAGATCAGGGTCCGTGTAAACAGCTAAGTTGGAATCTCTAATCGGAATGATTTCAATCAGATGGAAGAAATATTGTCCATGTAAACGTAGCTTCGCAATATCTTCACTTTGGAAAAAGTCTGTTTTTAGTTACCTAAACTGGAGTTTGTGTTTGGACAAAAGGCCACAATGCACAGGGAAAAAAAGGTTTTCAGAAATTCCTGTGTACATGAGGACCCAGTCTAAGTTGTTTCGCAAATGCACTGCAGCAATGAATGTAACAGTTACACTTAATAACAAAAAGCGTTAGAAAGCATAACATCATCTATATAAATAGAAGAAAGGTTTCGCCTGTACAGTACATTGGTCAGAACTCGCATTTCGATGATATCTTTCTGTTTCATACATTGGAAGACCAGAAACCAGCCTCAGGAAATGTTCCTTCTGTCTGTGTGCATGTCTGTATGTCTGTATATCTGTATGTCTGGGATTTCGTCACAACATCACACTAAACATTATAAGTAGTATAAGTGAATTTTAATGCGCTAGAGTTGTTTTATGACAAAACTTTATTTTTTTCCAATCTACTTTTTTCATCTGTGATTCACTCTCCGATTACCAAAAAGGGAGACCTTTTCTACACCCTCTCTTTCCCATTGATCTTGATGAAATTAAATGACAGTGGATTAAAAATCTTGCCGTGAACTAATACATTTTGTACAATTTCCTAATATTTAGCCTCAAATTAGGCTGCATGGTGGTTTAGTGGTTAGCACTGTCGCCTTACACCTCCAGGGTCTGGGTTCAATTCCCAGCCAGGGTCGATTCCCATCACTGTGTGTCAGGAGTTTCTATGTTCTCTCCGTGCTTGGTGGGTTTCCTCTGAGTACTCCGGGTTCCTCCCAAAGACCTGCAGATTAGACAAATTGGCATTCCCAAATTGCCTGTAGTGTGTGTGCAATTGCCTGCGATGGATTGGAACCATGTCCAGGGTGTACCCCACCTCATGCCCTAAGTCTTCTGGGATAGGCTCCAGGCCCCCCGTGACCCTGTATATAGGATTAAGCGATATAGATGATGAGTGAGTGAATGAGAAAACCAGCACTACTGTGTATACAGTACAGTAACGTTGTCACACCAAACAAAATGTTGTGAAATTACAGTGAAAGGGGGATCATCTTGGTTGTAAGCAGACATGTACTGTACATGGGTTTCAACCTGAAATAATAATATCACTGATTACACTAAAGTGGATCAGATTATTTTTATTTGTAACCTTTTTACTACTGTGTTTCTACAGAATCCTCTCCCATCAATGACGGGTACTGTAATGAGTGACAAATCAGTGTAGTATAAGAGGACCAACTCTTCTAATAGCACAACCTGTCCTGATTTATTCCTTATATATTTTTATTTGTTTTCTTAAGGGCTCATCATGAGTAAATTAATCAACGTCATTGCAAGAATGAAGAGGAACTTCGAGATCCAGTCCCCTCTTAACTATTCAAATAGAGGAAATCCAACTTAGATTTACAATTAGAGAAGGTGTGGGAGACTTAACATCTCTTGACTCCCAAGTCTTGAAGAATAAAGATCCTGTGGTAAACAAGTAAAACCATTATGCCTTCATTCTCTCTCCTCGGTGTGTTAAACTGCCAAAGTATCACTCAACAGCTCTCAGCTTCTGTCCCCTCTTAATCCTTTCTAAACTGTGTTTACGGCTCTTGTGGTATGACTGGTATGTCTCCACTGGCACACCCAGGGCTCCGAGAGACAGGGACACAAGCCAGGGCTAGCACAGGTGAGGCATTATCTCTGTACGCATGAGAGGTTGTGACCTTCGCTCCTCAGCCATGCTTGTCCACCTGGTGGAATCCGAAGACAGGAACATGCCACAGGGAATCGCCTATTAACGGGGATTATCTTTGTTCTTTTGCTTTTCCATGTAACACAGAAAGAGTGATAACGTTAGAAATTAAGAAGAAATTGACCTAGTTACCTTGTGACCTTATATAGTATATACCGTATATTGTATATTGTGTGTGCATGTGTGTGTGTATACACAGTGTGTCAGCAAAAAAAAAAAATAATAATTATATACACTTCAGGAAAGAAATTTTATGATGTATATGATAGTAATATAATATTAATACTATTATCATAATATTATCACATAAATCGATATATAACATATAGCAATACATTTAGTTTAAAGTTTTTTTTTTATTAAATATTAATATGTTTTTCTTTTCCTGAAGTGTGTATAAATTTTTTTTGACAGACTCTGTAGATAAATATATTTTTTTAATCAGTCTTACAAATTCAAATCAAATCAAATTCAAATTTTATTTGTCACATGCACAGTCATATACAGTATTATATGCAGAGAAATGCTTAAACGGCTGCCCGTGACCTTAAAAAAACAAGATTATTAATAGGAAATAAATATGGAATAAAATAAGAAATAAAATATACAAAATAACTTTAGCTAAGAAATATATATATAGATATATATATATATCTTAGCTAAAGTTACTTTGTGTGTGTGTATATATATATATATATATATATATATATATATATATATATATATATATATATATAAAATAAAAAATAAAATATACAAAATAACTTTAGCTAAGAAATATATATATATGAGGATGAGTCAAAAGATTTTCTGTACAAATACAGAAAAATATAGAAAAATAGTCAATCCTGTTACATGTAAAAAAAAATAAAAAATAAAAATTTAATCTTTAGTACTTCCGGTCATGTTTATTTAAATGAAAGACTAATTTGATGCTTATACCAGGACTTTCCCATCGTTTAATACACTTAAACTTTGTGTTTGCCTTTACTCATCATTACAGTTGTAGACTCTAATGCTTTGTAATCCCTCTATCCGGTGTCACCCAGAAGAGGATGCGTTCCCTCTGAAGAAATATTTCCTATATTGCCTCAGGGAGATTTTTTTTCTCTCGCCACTGTCGCCACTGTCAGGCTCACACAATAAGGGATTTAAATCCGTAGCCAAGCTGCTTTGGGACAATGTGCTATACAAAGTCAATTGAGTTAGAATTGAAAAGATGAACAAAGCAGGAAAATATTTACTGATTAAAACCTTCTCAGGTGTGAATTTCCTAGAGCCGTTTCCCAGAAATGCCTGATATGAAATACATGTAGAAATTCATCATCTCTGGTTAGGGGTCAGGTTGACATTTGTATCTGGAGTCTCTCCCAGAAACACCGGGCACAAGATGAGAGATTTCATTTCAGAAGTATGTGTGTGTTATAATATAAAGTATTTTAGAATGAAGGTGTGTCTTGTTAGCATTGTTAAAAATATCTCTATATGAGTGTTATTCTCTATGTGGTGTGTGTGTGTGTGTGTGTGTGTGTGTGTGTGTGTGTGTGTGTGTGTGTGTGTGTGTGTGTGTGTGTGTGTGTGTGTGTGTGGGAGTAGGACTACCTGGGTGGCGAGGTTAACATCAGGGCAGACCGACTTTGGATTATATGTCAGAGTTTTTAAAGAGGACAGCACGCTGCCAAATACCAAACCAGCGCACACAATAAATGTTAGGAGACGTTTTTTTTTTTTTTTTTTTAATGAGAAGGAGACAAAATTAGTAGCTCTGAGCAAGATGGTGCAATGACGGTGCTGCTCCTAGACAGCGAGAGACTCATCAGCTTCCAGACAGAGTCTGGACGTATAGACTAGTGCCGCAATAATGTAGGCCAGCAAATAAATCAGGTGAAGAGACAGTGAGCTGATGCTTATCTGAGTGTGTGGTTCTGCACACACCCCCATTTACCTACTAATACGCACATTCACACAGTAAATCAGGGGCATATACGTGGACACGAATGTCCTGAATAGCAGACAGCTCGCAATGAAAAACTGCCCTTGAGTCCAGATCACATACGAAGGCCTGCGTGTCACAGCACGGTGGAGCAAGTTAGAGAAGTGGTTAGGGATGAGTAATTGACTTGTAATTCGAACCGGCAAAACAGAATAAAGCAAAGCAAGAGAGAGAGAGAGAGAGAGAGAGAGACAATGATGATAATGATGATGAAAAAGGAATAAAATATGGAATGTGGTATTTTACTCATGGGAAATCATGCTTATAAAAATGTTAAAAATGAGGTGAATATATCTTCTTTGGTGGTCCAAGAATCATTCCTTTCCTATTGTGCTTGTTTTCCTCTGTCTCCCATAAAAGAAGGGCATGTGAGGCAGAGCAGCACCCAATTTCTGGCCTATTTTATGCCCTGCAGCATGTTCAAGCAAGAAATGTAATAAATGCACATAGAATAGTTCCAACATTTTACATTTTCTTCCAGATACACTCAATCAGTCTTAATATTAACACCATATAACATTAACATGTAAACACTAATTGTCAATCATATAATTGTAAACTGTGAAAAGATTATGATCAACCATAGCAAGGATCACCCATGGGTGCGGGGACCAAAAACCACCCAGTCTGGTCTGATCCCACACACAAAAAAAATAATAATAATAAATACTGAAGAATATCGATGCTGACTATAATATAAAAGCACCAGAACACCCAGTGCACCATAGCACACTGTACACGGGGCCCATTAGGCAAAGAGCCCAAGAATGCCAACTCAGCCACCAAACTCTCCAGATCTCAATCCAATCAAGCACCCATGGGATACGTCCTGGACAAACAAGTCTGATTCTCGGAGGCAAGCCCACCCTGCAAGCCACAAGGAGAACATACTGTACAAAATACTTGGCATAATGTTTTGTGTTGTAATCTTATGGTTGATCTATATATGTGGTATTTGTTGTGTTTAAATGTAACATGGGTGGCACGGTGACTTAGTGGGTCATCCCCAGACCTAAAACTGATGGACAACGGTGAGCAGCATAGTGCCAAAGTGGTTAACACCGTCGCCTTGCACTTCCAGGGTCTGGGTTCGATTCTGGCCTCGGGTCTGTGTGCATGCAGTTTGCATGCATGTTTGGTGGGTTTCCTCTAGGTAATCTGGTTTCCTCCCACAGTCCCAAAGACATACAACTTAGGCAAATTATCGCTCCCAAATTACCTAGTTTGTGAATGAATGTTTGTATTTGTGTGGCCTGCAATGGATTGGTACCCCATACAGGGTGTACCCTGCCTCATCCCTTAAATATCCTGGGATAGACCCCAGGCACCTCGTAACCATGTATACAGGATAAAACGGTACAGACGATGATGACGATAATGTAATATGTTTTTGTATGTCTAAGAAATCATGTAATTCGCACAGATCTAACCTCGGGTGTAGATCTAATAATTCAATGCGTCTTGGAGATATACACACATGATAAACATGATAAAATTCTATAATCAAACTATCATTCTAAATATCTAAAGCAAAACAGTAGGTTCTCCCACGCTTGCAAACCTGTAAGAAATCTCCTATAACATGTATCACAATGTTCTCACATTACGCACTTCATACTGTCTGTTTAGAATTGAAAGAAATACAACTACTCGGTTTTCTCCTGTGGATTTGTTTTAATTAAGAAGCTTAGTCGTTTCACCATCTGGGTCATCTTTGTCTGCTACTTAGATTTGAGGTGGTAATCTAGCCCTGGTCTTATTTCGAAGTCTATAAAAGGTGAAACATTACAAGAGAAAAAGGAGCACCAGAGACGGCATCATTACACACCGAGCAGACACACGAGATTTAATCACCAAACCATGTGTTGTCAGCACCAGCGGCTTGATTTTATCCGGTTTAAGAATTACATATGTTAAATCCAAACAGCATCAGCATTATCACAAAAACAAACATGTCCAGAGAAATGATATCTCTGTTGAAGAGTGTTTGGACACACGTTTGAACCTGGCTCCTTCAAATAAAGCCCCCAAGCTACTCTTGTACCATTTTGTGGGAATAAGCTCTAATAACCTCAAGTGACCATCTCTGATGACCATCTCCCGATGAATGAATGCACCACTACTCTATCTCCTAAGTGGGGTGAGGACCTTGGATGATGATGATGATGATGATGATGGTTGTTTTTTATAGACATACAAATAAACGAACCTAGCATTATTTATCATAATTTTTTTTTTTTAAAGCGAGTAGAATGATGCTGGAGACATGTCTGGCCAATGGAACAGCAGATTTCTTGGACAGCTTTCCCACAATGCTCACTTTTACAACACACATTCTACAGCTCTCTATAGCTATTTTCTTTCTTCTATCCATTAACCTCCCTTCTGCTTCTGTGCTCTGTAAACGATCTGTTGTCTCGGTTGTGCGAGTGCTTCCTCGGACCTCCCAGGTAGAAGGCCTCCCTCGGAGCTCTGCAAAACTCAGCTGGAAAAACGTCCTGCAGGACAGGAGACCTTGGCACTCGTTCTCTCTATTACACATTCTCTCACTCTCACACTCTCATTCACAGAATGTCGTAGAAGGAACATATCATTTTAACCCGGTAAGTCAAGACCTGTATTAATTGCTCTATACTGTCTTAACTGCAAGATATAACTCATGAATAGACATCGGGTCACAAAGAGGGTATACTACTGTACACATTTTAGAAGTATTGCGTCTTGTTATGCTGGGAAAGTCTTAAAGGTTCTCAAAAAGACTGTTTCCCTACAAAGTGATGTAGGGGGTCTGAATTATTAATACAGCATATGCCATGTATTATACTGTAGTTCTCCTTGTGCACAAAAGTGATGGTTACGGTAGTGCTCGCTTATCTGGCTCAAAAGTTGTGCTAATTAACTGAAAAACTAGTGAAAAACTGTTTAAGCGACAATTGAATTCAGTTTCTGGAGGCATGGCATCTCCAGACCTAAACACAATAGAAAACTGATGGACAATGCTGAGCAGCATAGTGACTTAGTGGTTAGCACTGTGGTGCTGCCTTGGGTCTGTGTGCATGGAGTTTGCATGTTCTCCCTGTGCTTGGTGGGTTTCCTCTGAGTATTCCGGGGGAGTGAATGAGTTGGCGTATGTGTTTGCCCCTTGATGGATTGGCTCTCCATTTAGGGTGTACCCCGCCCTGTGCCCTACATCTCCTGGGATAGGCTCCTGGTCGCAGGAGGAGGCGGTTGTGAAGAAAGCAAGAACAGTCAAGAAACCGTGTTCTGTACATCAGGATGCAATCAAGGATGCATGGATTGGGGCCTCCAAGTGGCGCAGTGGTAAAGTGAATTAGATTCCCGGGTGATGCTGTAACCTCTCGCAGATGGAGGTCTAGAGAGAGCTGATTGACCGAGCTCTCTCAGAGGGGAGGGATGAGAGGTACTTAGTGCTTCCACATTAATCACGACTCTACAGCCAATCAGGGGCGTCCGTGAGCTCATGCAAGCTGAAGGAGCGGATAGCGCTGTCCTCCGAGTGTGTTACTCCACCCCCAACGATGCGCGAGCAAGCAGTTCGAAAAAGATGCTGTCGGCTGGCGTCACGTGGTTCAGAGAAAACACGTGATAGTCTTCGGCACTCCCGGCTGAGTGGTAGTAGTAGCCTTAATGTGGAGCCCCCTAGTGACGGGGAGGAATTGGACACGACTAAATTGGGGAGAAAATCAAAAAAAAAAAAAAAAAGGATGCATGGATTGAACGAACATCAAGTGTACTGCAGACATTTTTCTTTTTGACTCTATGCCCACCCAGATTCAGCAGGTTTTAAAGACTATTTAGTATGAAATTCATACTACATTTATACTTATTCATTGTAAAAATACATTATCATGATTGTCATTATTTTTAAAACATTTGAGAAAGTCATTTAAATATTGAATTCCAATTGTGTCCCAATACTTTTGGCCACCACTCTATATGATCCAACTGCATTAAAACAATGTTAAGGATTAAGATTTTACTTAATGTTTTTGATTGTCATGACCAGAACCTAGAGTATGGCGTGGCACTGAAAATCACAAAAAAAAGGGGACAAAAAAATACAACTCAACCACATTTAAAATCAGCTGAAGGCCAGTTCCAAAAAAGAAAATTGAAACATTTCAAAAAATACATTTGCTGTCCAAACTTTTTCTATTTACACTAGTGAGTCATAATGTTCAGTCCTTCACTGTGCAAGCATGCACATCCATGCTTAAGTAAATATATGGAACGCATTGCAATTACAGTACAACATGTACACTCTCTGGACTGCTTAAAATCCATATTGTTCCATCATGACAGAATCAGTTCCTGCCATCTCACACACTGAGTACAAAAAGTTACAAACTCAAATCTCAGATGGGTATTAGTGCGCAAGGTCAATTCCTCCCAGCATCCTCTATCTCTCACTAAAGTGTTACGGAAATCCCTTCATGCGCCAAAGACAGGAAATCTGCAGATATTCACCCTAGTGTGAAATGTCCTGTGCTCCCCACCCACTACAACCCTAAGCACAAGAGGGCACATTTACGTCAGCACCGAGCCCTCGTATATACACATACGCATCTCGCTGTAGCGTGGTGAATCTGCAAGCAGGGGAAGAGTGTGTGCTCTATTCCAAAGGTCAAACCGAACTGCCCGAGTAGACAAGAAGTCATTATGGAATTCCTATCATGAGTCTTGTGTATGACGCAAAGTCATGTCCAAGGTCAAAGTGTGGTCAGTTACAGCAAGCAAAGGAGCAGGCGTCACACACAGCTCAGCAACTTCTCAAGAGGGATAATATACTGGATGACATTAGTTTAAATCATATAATGATATTTCATTTTTAAAAAGTTATACTGTAGTTAATATGAACAGGGGTACACCAATACATCGCAAGGCACACACACATACACTCACACACTCACTACAGCCAATTTGGGAACGCCAATGAACCTAATCTGCAGGTCTTTGGAGGAAACCAGAGTACCTGGAGGAAACCCACCAAGCACGGGGAGAACATGCAAACTCCTTGCACACAGAGATGAGAATCGAACCTGGACGAGAATCGAACCCGGACCATGGAGGTGCAAGGCGACAGTGCTAACCACTACACCTAATATGTACTGTATACTCCTAATATGAGCTTTCATTAAGATCATTAATTTATATTTTTGCATGTCTAATCACTTTGATTACACATCATTGTTGCTGATCAGACTCCATGACATCATTTAGAAATTTTCAAATCATTTTCCACTTTAAAGGATGAGTATGATAAGATAATTGTGTGAAACACAATCAGTTTCTCTTATTTCATTAGAGACAAACACTGTACATGTTGCACATACGTACTGTACATGTAACCACAGACCAGTTTCCTACTAGTAGGTTTTTTGTTGGTTTAATGGCACCTTTATTGCAAGACCTTTCTGAAATAAATAGTATATTTTCACAAATCTGAAAAATCCATAACTTTCCTTGGATCACTCTTCCACCAAACCGGTAAACCATGTACTGTAGTGCAACATGGGTATTATAATAAAAATGTACAAATCGTTTGCATTCTATCTTGTGTTTCCGGTTTGGATATTAGTGGTTCAGTGGTAGAAAACTCACCTACTATGCAGAAAGCCTGGATTCGATTCCCAGCCAACACTCAAGCCCCATCTGTTGGACGCAGGACATCCTTAGTGCTGGCTCCGAGCATGGATACAAAAGAGTCTGCGCCAAGCTGCATGCAGATCAGATGATCCCAACTCCTTAATGGAAACAGCTGAAAGAACAACAACAACTAGTGTCCAACCATACGCTTATTGGGTGAAACCCAGCTCAAAGACAAATCTAATTCACTTAAGCATCACAGTGACTCTACAGATCTACTCTTGATATGATGAGCTGAAACAGACCAGGAGTGCAGAGTATAATAAGCTGAAATCGACCAATATTTCAAAAGTCAATTTGAAGGTAGAGGAGAGACCAGAGGTAACAGAGAGGATATAATACTTGTATAACTTCAAAAAAAAAATTAACTACAACACCTTGCAACCAAAGTGTCATCAAAGAAGAAGACTAAATAAGACTGGTCTTGAAGAATGTGCGGCTTATTGATACACTGGATTACATTACCCAGGCTTAATGAAAATTCACATTTCTTGAGTAAGGTAATTCGGTGTTAGTTCTTATTCATAGGTTGCAATTTGCATATTTTAGATCAGTGGGGTGAAATCTTATCCAGAAAGGGGCTGGCGTGGGTGCTGGCTTGCATTCCAACCAAGCAGAAGGCATCATCTGATGTTCGATTGAAAACCAAGAACGACTAATTAAACAGGTGTGGCTTCTTGTTGGTTGAAAAGAAAACCTGCGCCAATACGTGTGCTTTCTGGATAAGATTTCACACACCTCATTTAGATAGTCATGATATTTTTCAAAATGTCTTTTACTTTGCCAACCCAAGGCTTCCTGTTAGTGATCATCAATGACAACAGCTGGTAACTTCATTGTGCCAAAAGAAAAGGGGGTTGTTTGACAGCATGCAACACACAGTACTATGGGAAACTCCAAGGAGCTCATTGCAGATCTGAGAAAAAATTATGTAACTTTTACACAAACTAATAATGTCTCTTGGAATCATTTCTAAACAACTACAGATTCAAAGATCAATTCAATCAACTGTACATGAGGATTGGGGTTTGAAGCCCCATGCTGTCACCGAAAGTTGGTTTGAATGATAAGGAACAACCAGGAACCACTGTGTCACAAACCATAATTTGAAGAAGGTACTGTAGAAGCCCATGTTCTAAAATTGACCTTCAAGCTCAAAAAAGTTTCCATCTGGCCATCTAGAGGAATGTTTTGACCAGAGGTTTGTTTGGAGAATGAAATATAATGCAACACTAAGAACACTGTACCAGCTGTTGAGCATGGTGGTGGGAGCATCAACTGCAAATGAATGGAATGGTGAAGAAGGAGAACTAGATGGTTGAAACAGTGACCCCAGAGCTGGCTGTGGAAGGGATAAGGCACATTAACGCTAAGTTTTTGGAGCCTCAACCCTATTGAACTATTGTGAACTGTGCTTAAAATTTGGCTATGTGTCAGAAAACAACACATTTATTTGATGTACTGTAATGTACCAATTCTGCTAAATGTCCAACCAGAATTCTGCTAGAATCTTGTTGATGGCTAGTTAAGCTTATTATGTGTGCTGACTCTATATGCATTATTTGAACCCTGTGTTAAAAAGAAAAAAAAAGTCTTGTACAATTGTACTGCTACAGAAAAAGCTTTAATAAAATTCATAGCAAACCCAATGTTAATGTTCATAATGAATGTACAGTATGTGAACTGTGTCTATATCTGTATAATCAATACTTGCATTCATAATACACATTCAATTCCCTATACAATTTTGACATCTGCATTTTCTACAGCTAGTTGTGCTGGTGACGCTATCAGTCAGATTCATCAGTGAGATCAACACAGGTACTTTGAATACTGACAGCCATGCAGGAGCCACGAGAAATAGCACTACAGAAATATTAGTATTTGCGAGCATGCTCAAGTGAGACGGGAATGCCGGGAATGCCAGGAGTTCGATGTTTTGCTCAAGGGCACGAGGGCAGAGCTTGAAGGAAGGACGTTTGACCTTTGAACCCGCCAGGGCTAAGTCAGAATCTCCAGAGATTGTATCAGTCCTTCAGCTCCACTATGTCATGGGTTATAGTATGTGACTGAGTAACCACAGAAGGATTTGCATAAACTTTAGCACGATGTATTAAAGGGAGAACAATGCAGGCTGTCAGCAGGATTTTGCATTTATAACCACTATTTGCCTGCGGACTGAGGAAATGACTTTGTTTATTCCTAAAGTATTTCAGCATCGCTTTGTACAGCTGGAAACTTTATGTTCATTCGGGTGTTTTTTTTTTTTTCTTTTAGTTTTTTTGCTTTTTTTGGTTCCATTCTATTTCTCAGTCAAGTCATAAAATATGCATAAAATATGGTTCCGAGATTATTATGCATCCTCTGATTGATGTCAGATCGAATCCTTTATTCAAATCAGCCAGTGAAACACGGCAACATTTATATGTGACTTATACGTTGCAGCAATTAAGGTAATGAGCCAAAAGAATCTTAATGACCCATAATAGTCTAATGTTGTCTTCTTAGTTACAGGTTCTGTGGAAGGCCTAAGAAATGCTTCGTATTCCTATTACTGTGAGAAACAGCAACAGCTTTAAAAGGATCACTTATACATCTAACTATCCAACATTTTACTGTGGCTAAGTGTCTCATCATCAATGACGTTTTCAGTCCATGTCAATCGGTTTTACTGAGGTATATAACAATCTCTTCATCATCATCATCATCATCATCATCATCATCTATACCGCTTAATCCTGTATTCAGGGTCACGGAGGGCCTGGAGCCTATCCAGGAAATTGCCTGGAAATGGCAATTAAC
>JAAGKR010003997.1:24720-66935 GCA_011419295.1 Clarias macrocephalus | reverse complement strand
GGGGGGGGGGGGGGGGCCCCCCCCATACAGTAAATGAAAATGGTGGTGTGATGTGAGTACGAATTAAAGTTGCTATAACTAACATATAGTGATTCTTTTAAAACTGAATGTTCATTTACTCCTTTTATTTATTAATTATGAATGCCATATAATACACCTTGACTCTTATTTAAATGTTGTAGAAAAGTCAACTCTAGTTAAATAATTTTATTACTTGCATTACTCTGGAGCTTCTTTATTCTTTAGGGACTTTTATGGTCACATGTTTGCTCACGGTTTTATGCTTTAGTCTCACATGTCTGTTCAGCTTGTTTTGCATCTCACGGTCACCTTGCACCTCCAGAGTCCAGGGTCAATTCCCACCTCGGGGTCTGTGATTCATTTTCTCCCCGTGCAGGGCGAGTTTCCTCCGGGTACTCCGGTTTCTTCCGACAGTCGAAAAACATGAAAATTATTCTAGTTGCCATTCCCAAGTTCCCTGTAGTGTGTGAATGCACGTGTGAATGTAGACCAGACGTCTGACCATGGTGGTAAAATGGGAATAAAGACAGTGGTAACCACTCCTGGCCTCCATGGTCCCCAGTTGGACTACAGAGGTTCCTACATGGATGACAGAGGACTTGCATGTGTTGTATCTCTGTTTGTGTAATTTTTCTGTTGCCATTTATATTCTAGTTTTTAGGCTGTCAAGGCTTTCATGGTTGTCCAGTCTAAATATATTTGTTTCCTCTCCGCCCTGTTTTACCTAAGCTTGTTCTGGTCTGCCTGAATCAAAATTAAGCCACATAGATCCAGAATCAGTCCTGCTCTATGCCATGCTATGCAACAAAACAATATACATACTGTAATATACAATATTGTACTGTGTATATATACATTTTATTTTTATAATAATAATAATAATAATAATAATAATAATAATAATAATAATAATTATTATTATTATTAGTAGTAGTTGTAGTAGTAGTAGTAGTAGTAGTAGTAGTAAAATGCACATACACACAGTGCAATAATGTTTATTATATATTATGCAATAATAATAATAATAATAATAATAATAATAATAATAATAATAATAATAATAATAATTTTATGATGATTGATTGGTTCTTCTTCTTATTATTATTATTATTATTAGTAGTAGTAGTAGTAGTATTAGTAGTAGTAGTATAAAAATAAACTTTAGTTAGTGTATTACTTGTATTATTCTTATTATTACAAACCTTTTCTGATGCCAATTCAATATATTTTCTTTTTTCTCAGCTGTTACTGAAGAAATTAACTCTTAGTGTAAAACTATTTATACTATTTATAGAGTCATTAACTAAATATCCAATTAGATTTCAAATTATAGACAAATCAGTTTATTCAACATTTTGGCAGGGAGTTATCACTATATCATATTCACCACATAGAAGATTTTTGTAGTGAGCGAGCTTTGATGTGAGCCTTTTCTTTGTTAGCTTAGCAGCAAAATCTGTGGATCTTTTTTTATTTTATTTTATTATTTATTAAACTTTACAGCCTGTTCTGGGCGAGATTCCCTGAAGTTCAACAGATCCTAAAGTACAGCAAATGATGAACATATATTTTCTTTGTTTTTGTTACAGCTGTTTGATGAAATGTTTGTCTACATGCTTTTTCTTTGGGTTCTTTGAGGTGCATTTTGATTTTTTGTTAGTTTAGTAGGTTGGTGTTTTAGGTATTCTCTGTAATACTCTGTATATAAAGTTTTATACAGTATGTAGTTTTATCTGGTCATACCAGAGTGCTATATGTTAGTACTATATATGTTTAGTTGTTCATGAGAAAAAAGAATGTTGTGTTGTCTATTAATTATCTAGTTAATCTTAGCCAGCACCACATCTCCACACATGTACTGTATATTCACTGTGCTAATGAAAATGCAACTGGCCGCTTTTAATGGTGAAGTATTTTCTTGCATGTTACTTAATGCAGCAATTGCTGTCGTGAATCTATCAAAGTCTTAAATCTGGAACATTTTACTTGACTTGTTTGATCATGTAATTGACAAGAACTGTATATAAAATGCATATAGATTTCAACAAGATAATATTTCTCTTACTTAGAGAAAAAAGTAGTGAAGCATTATTTCATCATTTGGCAGCATTACCTTGATGAATATAATGATGGACTGTATACATGCATGGCAAAACCTTTAACAATGGCCAGATGTTCTGTAGTCAGTGGCACTAGCTGTTTTGTTTTAAACACTTGTACCAAAGACAAGAAAGTGAGGTCAGGAATTTCAGCTTTAATTCAAGGGGTTTAACATTAATCATTCAGGAATTACAGTCATTTACATACGCACATGTCCCATTTTGGGGAGGCTCATAAATAATAGAACAAATGGCTGACAGGCAGTTGCATGGCCAGGTGTGGCCTGTTCCCTCAATTCCCTGTATTACTCAATGACTAATCAAGCAGATAAATGCCATACTTTTGTCAAACCCTTTGAATTAATCCTGCATGTCTTGACTTTACTCACATCTTGAATGTTGCATTGCAAATTGTATGTGGTGGCATACAGAAGACAAATGCCAAAAAATCCTGCCAGTGGTAGTCACACACTTGCTACCAATACAAATTCATGGGTATAGATTAGGTTGTTAAGTGCTGTACTATTTCTATAATCTGGGATTTAATGAATGCTGCTGTAGCTTTATTTAATTCAGATCAAGAGATTAGCATGCCTCACCCCTCATCGCTCCGCTTGCCCTCTGAAAAGCTGACTGCTCCCTCTGGAGGAGAAAAAAGAAAGAAAGAAAAGGGGGGTAAGATGCAAGGGTGCTGTGCTGTTATTATATGAAAACAGGTCACACTGAGATATTTATCTTCTATTTCTAAACTCATCTCTACAAATCACATCACATTTGCCAAAATGCTATTTTCTTTTTTTTTTAAACAGATGAAGAACGGTGAGGACATCAACAAAAAGAAAAAGAAAAAAAGAAATGCAACGGAAAATACAAGATGATTTGAGGGAAATTGAGAGTCAAGTAAAGACAGAGTGAAACCGAAAGAGATAGACAGAATAGAGAAAGACGATCGAAAGCAATAGGGCAAGATAAAGGCGAGAAGAGTGAGAGCGGAAATGACAGCTGCTTAGGAAAAGAGACACGACAGATGTGTGCGGAGATGAGGGTGAGATGAGACAGAGAAAGATGGATTTGAAAGTGACAGGCGTATTAGAATGCAGACAGGCTGCTCCTTTTGAGTGCTATACACTTGCTGGTGGAAGTAGTACACGCTGTCTAACAACACTACAGTGAAGAAGTGGCATGCCAACTTCTCCATTCTTTACCTTTCAGACTCTGTGCCTTCTTCCACCTGACCAACAGAAAGAAGCCTAAGGCATTGCCCAGCAGGACGATTCCCACGAGAATGGGGATGACATACACTGGTATAGCTCGAACTGAAGAAAGACATGTAGAACTGTTTGAGACAGTAGATAATTGCAGCTGAACATTTCATATAGATCTACAGTAATAAAGTCTAGCAGCAAGGGCTTCTTCTTCTTCTTCTTCTTCTTCTTCTTCTTCTTCTTTTTTTTACATATTTACTTTATTTTAATATTAATTATAAATTTGACATTTCACACGTACAGTATATATTATTCACAACTGTCCATCTTTTAGCTGTTTGTCAAATCTTTGTTTGAATACCCTGTACACACACCTTTCAACTAGCAACAAATACACGTACAGTAATTATTACACTCATAGGCCTCATTTAGGAATCTGTTAATAACTTGATATGTGAATTTTTTTTTTTTATGCAAAAAAATCCTGTAAGACTTACAAAAGCCTCACTAAATTTTCTCATTTACGTGTGCATGTTGATAAATGTCAATGTAATAAATTAACCTTTACGTTGAATGTATGTTAAAAAAATTAAAATTGATTTAGAATGAATACATGCTAAATCAATTATTTAAAGGATAGGTTTGGATACTGTAGGATATGAACATTTTCCCAAACAGAATTTTTACAAATACCACAGCGCTTGTTTAAATGCCAATAATTACATAATTACGACAGATAATTTTGCAACCAAAGCTTGATACGCCTCTTGTGTTAAAAGTAAAGAAAGGCACTTATAAAACATTTGCATGCACTATATTGCCAATCGCAGACATATGTGCTTATTGAAATCCAATCGTTGTTAAAACAGGCTCCATTATTCTGAAAAGCCATTCCTGTAGTATAGCACGTCACGATAGCATTAGTGAGATCAGACATTGATGTCGGGTGTTGCGGCCTGGGGTGAAGTTGGAATTCCATTTTTTCCCCAAAGGTGTTCAGTAGGGTTGAAATCAGGGCTCTGTGCGGGTCGTTTAGATTATATTCAGCTATGTGATGTCTTATACTGTACAAAGCAACAATCTCTTTTGAATCACACTCCAGTTCAATAGATGGCAGTATTGCACTAATTACTTGGAAGTAGAAGACGAAGTATACTCTCGCAAAACATGCGAAAGATGGTAGCGGTTTGCGTTTTGACTGGAGGTTTTAAATGAATTTACTGATTTTGGAGAATTTATCATTTGTAGGCGTAAGTGTGAATCGTGAAGTGTGAAAAACAAACCCATGATTAAATTCTTGAATTGAATTTGAATTGATCACCAAAATATCAATTGAATTGCATAATCGAATAATTCGCACAGCTCTAGTGCACATGGCCATTACTATGCTAGAAAAAGTGTGGGTCCCTTATTTTCAATTAGGGGAGACCTTAAACGTTAAATGTATGAAATATTGTAGACAACTGTAGCAAGATTTTGGATAAGGTCCACATACAGTATGAGCATCAGGCATCTATATACAGTACATACATTTGGCAATATAGTGTACATTAGTATTCTACTGTATGTTTGTGTTTAACAAATTCTATAGTCCTTTGTCCTAAAAAGTAGATGAGATCAAATCATTTATTGCTGCAGTTATAGTTCACAACCAGTAATTTCAACTACATTCATTAGCAATTAAAAAAAAAAAAAAAATTATGTTAACTGCATGTTGCTGTGGCTTCTACAGCATTTAGAAAATCTATAGTCCTGTTGTATTTGTTGTATGCACATGTGTGCTTTGACACTATTTATGCGCATAACTTTCCTAAATAGTGAGTTCACTAAGATTTCAAAATAGATAAGGTAAAAATAATAATACACCCTGGCAGTGCCCTGATTCTACAGGAAAAGCAATCTGGCTCCAAGAACCATGCATGGCACTCATTTACACCTGCTTATGGGAGGTGGATAAAATCACAGGAACAAAAACACAGCACCACTAATTGCTCAAAGTTTAGCAAGTGCATAATCAGACACACTTATTAACTCTCCACTTTTTCCATGCTGACTTCTCAGTTTTTGCACAAACCTCCTTCAAATGCATATGTATAAGAGAGAGAGAGAGAGAGAGAGAGAGAGAGAGAGAGAGAGAGAGAGAGAGAGAGAAAGAGAGAGAGAAAATGTGCAAATAAACTGCACCTACAATACATCCTCGTTGATATGGTATTTTTGTGCTTTATAGGAGAATTCAATGCCATTATGTGTATAACTTTATTCGGTTCATGAATCAGATCACTTTTCGAACTTTCTTGCAAGCTTTCTATGTTCTATCTATCAAATGAAGCTAAATATGTTTCGAGGTAAATACTGTATTATCTTTCCAAATGAAGAAAATATACATTACACTTGGCAAGAATTTGAAACTTGTAATATTTTATCATATTTACCAACATTTATTAGTGTAGGGTTGATGTTCTCTGTATTTTTGGCTAGTTTTAACTGACAAATTACTTGCAATGGTAAAAATTTACCATCCATGATGCTCTTTATAATTACCCAGTTGCCTAGCACCAGCGCATTAATTCTGATGTTAGGTGTAATTTTGAGAGTACTGGAAATGTTTTTATTTTATGATATTTGTATCCAAGCACTTTGCACAAATATTGCTTAAGTCATATTTGCAATGTTATGCAAAAGGTTGGGCACCCCTTGATAATTTATTTTTGTTCAGATTACGGCATAAAAAGTAAGTATGCACCAATATTTGCTGAAAATATTGTTCATTTTTTTCCATTTTCCAGAGAGACTGTGTTAACATCTTTTCAATTAAAAAGCACCAAAATCTGTTATTTATCATGGGGTGCCTAAACTTTTGCATAAGACTGTATACATAATGTATATATAAATGTATTGTATATACACTATGTACACTGCTATTACTATATTTTCTGTAGTTTGGTAACCAATGTGGAACATTTCTTAGTTTACTCTGACATTCGCAAGGGCTTCTTGAGAGCTGCATTTGCATTCGTTTACATCGCTTGTCAGTGGATCATCTCTGTCACATTAAAGTGCAGACGGGAGTGCTCTCATAGATGCTGCTCAAACAGAGTGCATCACTTATAAGTGACACACAACATTTTTTGTAGATTGCTATAAACATAGATCCATAAACTATATTTATGTAAAATGCAAAATCTAGCATATTTAGATAAAAGGAACTCAAGGATACACAGAGCATTTACTAGAACTGAGCAAATCTCACATGAACTCCTAATCCACAGTGGGCCTGACATTCATGTAGTCTATATACTATATACAGTATATACTGTAGTCTGACTTTTTGGTTCTTCATAACATTTTTTTTTTTTACTTTTTTTTTTTTAATAACTGAATGATCATCTTAGTTAAACACTGACCTCATTAGCCAGACCCCTACCATGCTGATGTAGTTTAATGTTCTAATGAGCATGCTTACTGTATTTTTTTTCCACACCTACAGTATTTTGCTAACTAGTTTTTGCTTTCTTTGACTTGTTTTTTCCAGCTAATTTGCCTTAGTTAGGTCGTTTGTTTTAGATCACCGGTTTGCTTTCATTTGCTAGATTTTTCGAACTTGCTCATTAGCTTGTGACTGATACTTTGCTTTTCATGAATAACACTATTGATTGCTTTCCATTTCCAATTACTAATTAGTTTTCAATTGCTACTGTAGTTTTCTCATACTGTACTTGTTAATTTCCTTTGCTAGTTTTTTTTACTTATCAGTTTGAATTTGCTAACTAGTTTGCTTTTACTTTCCCACTGAATTGCATTCATTAGGTAGAGGATATTTTTGCTCAGATGTTTGCTTTTACTCTTTTGTTTGGTTTCCTTTACTTTTATACTTGCTAGTTTGCCTTTCGCTTGCTAGTTTACTTTGTTCACTAGTTATTTTTGTTTGCTTGCTAGTTTGCGTTTGGTCTCGAAGTCTTTAGGAGTTCCAACTCATTGGAACTTATTTAAAATGGGATGCAGAAGCTGTGGCCAGGGTGGCCGACCATCCTGTTAAATATAAAATTGTCCCATAATTGGAAACTAAAAGACCTGTGCTGTATACAAACGATATGGGACACAATTTGCTCTGTATTGTTGAGAATCAAAGTGAAATAATTGGGAGGGTATTGTCCGTTTTTTTAAATATTTTTTTATCTCATATTATGGAAAATAATTCCTATTGGCACGGGATTAGTATTATCTTGGGACCTTGTGTGATTTAGAAATTACACCCCCACATCTGAATTCCGTGTGGCGCATTGGCACGGGATAAGCGAAGCATCCGATTTTACTCGAATTTAGTGACTTATTTCCTGGATATGATGTCAAGAAAACACTTGTCAATCTAGGTCTAGCAGTATGATATAAACAGAAGCGTGTTCCTTACCACATGCTGCTATACATGCCATCCATCTCAATCTAATCACTGTTTTTACTTTCACTCTTCTCATGGTTTCCAGCTTTCTCTTTCTGCACATTGTATTGTTGTACTGTATGGTGTACAGCAATATGAACAAGCACCCAAGCACTCCAATGCTGCGTTCACTCTTCGCAAAAGAATGACAAAAAGGCGCACAGAAAGCAAAAACCTTGACAAATTATATATGATCCCACCAAATTCTGGCCAAATCACAAACAAGCTGATTTGTCAGAGGACATCGGTGTTCGGTAAAATATGGTAGGTCATTTGCAAAAGAAATTTTTTACTTTATAAATTACAGACATGGCCATTTTGAATGTGATTGAGATCACAGACACCCTCCACAATTATTACAAATTACACAAGGTCCCCAGATAATACTAATCCTGTGCGAATCGAACATAACTCCACCATACCCTCGCTTCCCTTATTTCAGTTTCATGGAGTTACACTGGCTGTGGTTAAATCTGTCTGACATTTTTGGTGCTAGTTGGATTTTAGTTTTACAGAATAGTCATTCTATAGGCCTACCTACTGTACTTCTGTAATTTATTTATTTATTTATTTATTTATTTATTTATTTTATGACAACAGGTCAAAATGATTAGTCCCTGTCAGTTTAACCTACTGTACACTGAAATGGAAGAAATTGTGCAGTATTACACATGATTCATTAATTACTCAGACTCTGTGCTATTAAAAAAAAAAAAAAAAAAAACTAATTAGAAAGCAATCCTAGATTTAGGCTGTCTAGGGTATTAGTGATATATTACATGTTTCCTTATTAAAGGGTTTCATCATGTCTGTAAATGGAACAATATTAAAAATAAATTTTATTAGATGAATATATATGGACTTTTAAAAAAATACATTTTATATTTCCAAATTATTGTGTGTGCTGGTAAAGGATGTGCCACTAACATTCCAGTGCCAGACACCACTGCTTACCCCCAGAGGTCTTATGTCGTCATGCCCTAAGGAACCACTGTCGTCCCGATGACACAAGGGCAACCAACACTATATTTGGCTTATTGAGTTTGTTTTAATGTTACAGCTGATCAGAATATACTATGTATTTTAACCAGTATTTTATAACCCTATTAATACATTTACAGTGATACCCTGAGCTAGTGCTAAATAGTGAACTGACAATGACAGTTAAAACTTCACCCTGCTCAGGATTGCATGTGATTACATCAGGCTCCACATCACGCTCCAGCTGCATAACTGCATCACTGTACATTAAAAAAAAAAAAAAAAATCCTGGCTAATTAGCCGTGTGAGTGTAGATATTGATCCTAAATGCAAAATGACAGATTGGCTCTGGACTTGATGGATAGCAGCAGTGAAAAAGCTGATCAGAAATGCCAGCGCAGCACCTTCTTCACGCTCCGGGGCTTCAGGATGGGGCTCGTCTCCTGCTGGATCAGGATCTGATGAATGAAGGGGGAGGGGAGAATCAGTGCCAAAAACTCACCACATACACACAAGACAAGGAAAAAATATATATCTACAAGATCAAGATGTTAGACTATGAGTACACAGTCGTTTATGCATACATATAGCTAGATTCAATCTGAGCATCTAAATTTGAGTGCAATGTGCTTGCGCTTAATAGGATGACTACATTAATACCCATTAGTGAATACAGTATAAAGCATTACTCAACAGTTGAGTAATGTTTATTAACATTTTGGGATATTGAGATTTCTTATCCATTCATTTTCTTTTAAATTTCCTATTATTTTGTAGCACTGTTAAATTCTCAATCCAGATGGGTTAAATTAGTGTTCTTGATAGCTTGTTCTAAAATGTTACATTTCTATAAGGGAATTAAGGTGAGAATTTGTTTGACAGCATTAATTGTAACTACAGTATAAGAAGATAAAAAAAAGTATTGTCTTTCTGTAAATAAATAAAAATGTTTTGTTACTGGCAAATTGTGAAATGTATGAGAAGGAATAAATTATAATAGTATATAACTATAATAGCATAACCCTCAGGGTATTACTTAATATATATTTAATATATGCTATTATATATATATATATACACATTATATAAGCACTGTTAAAACAATATCTAACATTAATCACTCTCACTCACTCACTCATCGTCTATACCGCTTAATCCTGTATTCAGGGTCATGGGGAGCCTGGAGCCTATCAAACATTAATAATGATATAAAATATTTTTAAATAAATTTTATTTATCAGCTTCATATTAGGATAAAGTTAATAGAATTTATATGCAAGTCTTTATTAATGACCACAATATCGAGTTTATTGCTTACTTAACAACAGTGCTACTGAGATTTCAACGTGAAGCTGATCCTAGCAAAATGTGTGCACCTTTTTTTTTTTCTTTCCTTTTATATGTATTTTGTTTTTTTTCTGTAAACACCTTTATGGGTAAAACCAATGATCCAGTCCTGTATATTAATAATTTCCTGTAAAAGATTTTTGCACTGCTCTGCAGAAATATATTTTTCCCACCACAGTAATTTGAGACAGGGCTGAGTTGCTAACGATGTGCTTAATCTGGATGGACCTGCAATAACACGACATGATTACAGATATCTGAATGTGCTGTTTTATGACTTGTGTATAGTCTGTTTTCTGAGAAAACCTCAGCATAACATTCAAACATTTAATTACTTTTAGTGCCATACACAGAGTAATAACTCTCCCTGCTGCTGATGATTTTTCTGTAACTTTTTAAAGAAGCTTTGGAGCTGAAAAAGTATTTCCCATATTATTATTATTATTATTATTATTATTATTATTATTATTATTATCAGTAGTAGTTGTGAGTGTTTTAGTAGTAGTAGTAGTAGTAGTGTTTTTTTGTTCTTTGTTTTTTCTTTTGTGCCAGGCATTTAACAATTTGCCTTACTAGCTTAATAAAAAATATTAAGTGTTTTTATACCCCAAATTTGTTAAATACTCCATATTCTATAACAGCAGCTCTTACAGCATCCCCAGAGGCAAGGTTTACATTTAAGGCCCTCAGTGATCTAGTAGTGTTTTCTCTAAGACCATGTTTAACATTTAATATCAGCCATTAACTTGTTCCACAGATGTTCCACAACATTACAAGTAATTATAATCAATTTAAAAAAGCATTCATTTATAAACCAAATGTACCACAGGAATAATACTGCGGGGTTAAAGAAATGAAACGTGTCAGGATGAGATGTTATTGGAAAGTAATCATTAAAAATGACCTCCACTCTGTGTGAAGCCACATTACACCATCCTCTCATATAATATTTTCCAATAACAGCACCTCCAATTTACTTTTTACTTTTTATGTAACCACTGTTGATTGGTGTTTACCTAAATTATTGGGTTGCAATAAAGGCCCTCATTCCATCTACACCATCCCCCCCCCCCCCCCCCCCATTTTTCATACATGTTTTGTTTTATGTCATTTTTTAGTAGCCACAGATTTGGGGAGACCCAAACACAAATGTCTTGCATGCTGTTGCATAACAATTTCCCTTCACTGGATCTAAGAGGTTACAGTTCCAGTATGACAGTGCTTGTGAGGTCCGTGAATACATGCTCTACCACTATTGGATGGAAAAACTTGTCCTCAACCAATTTTGAATATGTTTTTGGATGAACTGGAATACCCAGTGCACTTCAGGCTTTCTCCACTGCCTAACTCTGAAATCTAATGGAAACCCTTACCAGAAGAGTGGAAGTTATTATAGTTCCTAATGGGGACTTAATCTGGAATGGGGTTTTCTTCAGGCACATAATTGTGTGATGGTAAGATGCTAATACTTTTGGTCATACAGCTGGACTGAATAGGAAAGTTTTCCACCTAAGCCTCCAAAAACAAACTGGACTCCATATTAACTTAAGCACACCTTCTGTTATATTGAACTTCCAGCTAACACTTTGTATGACAGCAAAACAATTTCTACCATCCGTTATCATCCAAATGAGGATGGGTTCCCTGTTGAGTCTGGTTCCTCTCAAGGTTCCTACTTAATGCCATCTCAGGCAGTTTTTCCGTGCCAATGTCGCCCTCGGCTTGCTCATCAGGGACAATCTGATCATTTTGATCGATACATATTTTCTCAGACATTTCATACACATTTTCATACTTTTCTTTTGAAACTTTTGCAAAGTTGCTTTGACCATTGTTAAAATGTATGTGCGATACAAATAAAATCGAATTGAATTGAAAGTGCCGTATCAAGCCAAAGTGAGAGCTCCATACTGACCCTTAGTGGTGACTTTTAGTATTGCACCGTTATCAGCATAGCCGCTCTCTCCGATCGAGTTAATGGCATTAACTGAGAAGTTGTAGGTGGTGGAAGGATTCAGGCCGCTCACTGTGTACACGGTGGATCTCGGAGGAAAAACATCAACGTACAGGTAACTGGCAGACCCTGCCCACTTGTACCTGAACATCAGACACAGCAAAAGCCATGCTGTTATAGGAAAATAATCCAGGCCAGTGTCGTGTGATATGATCTGCTAATATTTACAATTTTATGTATTAATGAACAAAACATTTTTACCAAAACCAACCTATTGTTATCTGAAAACAGTTGTTTACTCACCATCCATTACTTTTTTGTCTAATTATATAAAACACAGCTAGTCAAGTTATAAAGTAACCATAAGGTTTAAGCTCCTCTGTCGAAAAACTACATAACTGTTACACATATTCTTCTCACCAGTGAGAACTTAAAGTTAATATAAAATAGATTCCTGAGTTCTTTTTTTGCTAAATAAGGGGCTCAATCGGTTTAGGTTGTGTGTTATTGTGCTACCGATTGGAAGGTCGAGGTTCAAGCCCCAGCTCCACTAGGTTGCTGCTGTTGGGCCCATGAGTAAGGCCCTTAACCCTGTCTCCTCCAGGGGTGCCGTAAAATAGTTTACCCTGCGCTCTGACCACAGCCTATGGTATATGTAAAGAATAAAATAAAATAAAAAATCACTGTACAATATATACAGTATATGTGGCGAATAACGGCTGAACTTTTATGGCCTGCATAGTCTGTCATATATTAAGTCCTTCTAAATGAGTTGTTATTATAGAAACCAAAATGTATTACGATCGGCAAATTAAAGTAAACCTCCCATTAATGTTACAGCTGGAACTAGTGTTAGAGCTTTGGTATAAAATGTGCTAATTAAACACTGCAGGTGATAATTCAATAATCCAGAGGTAGAGTCAGTGTTGCACATGATAATTTTATAATACAAGTATATATTCAACACTGTAGAAACTAATTAATAAACTAATTAACAGGAGCATCACCCTCCAGCTCCGCCACTTAAACACGCAGTCACTCTCTTCTGCCTCAACAACCAACAGACTTTTCAGTTTGCCAGTTCCAGAGTTATTAAGACTGCGGCTTAAACGATATGACAGTAGAACGCGAGAGCCCTTCCTTTGTGCCATGGCTCCACAGAGTACACTCACTTGACATTATTTACAAGTAATTTTTTCCTAATGATTCTGTGTGTATTTTTAACCTGACTCGGAAATTCTGAGTGAGTCCTCCGTCAAAGCCAGGCATCCACTCCAGAGTGACTGAGTCTGAGGAGACGCCAAGCAGCTTCAGGTCTGATGGGGGGTCTGGGTAATCTGTAAAACAAACAAAGAGAAAGAGATAGAGAGGCACATATAATATTTAAACTTCTACTCAAAGTGAAAGAAATGTCTGAGGGAATATTGGGAATGGAAAGTGATTAACCGGAAATAAAATTCTCCAAAAGAACAATTCAATCTTGATCACATCGTTCATCATTTATTCATGCATGAATATCAACACTGCAACCACATACCAGAATAATGCAGCCTATACAAACTAAACGTAAGGTCATGCAGCAATGCAGAGCTACTATCATGAAAGCAAAACAGACCCATCAATTACAATGCAGGAGGAGCCTGACACTGCAGCAACACTGGCAGGATGAGCCATTGTAGATTAATAAAAAATTGTCCTTTCAAAACTGGAAACAACACTGGAATTTAAGTGTTAACCCTAAAATTTAGGAAGTTCACACAACACTCAACCTTCCGTGAGGGCTCAGTCCTGAAACCCAAATAATCCTCTGTCAATGTCTTTCTTGGTGCCAGACACCACAGGACACCTCTAGGCACTCTGCAGCGCCAAAGCCAACCCAGTGGCACATACAGGTAGCGTTAACACATTAACACTGACTATCAAATATATTCCAGTAAACTGGTAGCAGGATCACGGGCACACAAGGCTCACTCATGCCTGTGGGGACCAAAGTCTGGCCCATCTGGTCTATTCCTGCAGAAAAGCCATGTGAATTAAATCACATTCATTTTATAACATGAATTGTATTCCAGTACATAGGTGACAGGACCGTGGGTACCCAAGGGTCGTTTATACCAGTGGGCAGCAATGTTTGCTGAAAAAAAGTCAATGCTGTCCATTATATAAACACAGCTGAACACCCAGTGCACCATAGAACCCAGCAGGCTAAGTTCTCCAACATGGCCTCCAAACACCCTACTGATCAACTACACATGGGATTCAACAGACAAATAAGTCTGATCCACAGAGGATCCACTCCACAATCCACAGCAACCAAAGGATCTGCTGCTAATGTCCTCGTGTCAGACGCCACAGCACCCCCCCCAGAGGTCTTGCGGAGCCATGCTCAGAAGGGCCAGAACCTACACAAGAAGAAGAGCAACCTACTGTACACAATACCGGACATAATATTTCTGATTGTAATGCTCTGCCTGGTTGTTGGCATAGATTCAAAAAGGTGCTGAAAATGTTCCTTAGACATTTTGGTCCAAATTGACTTGATAGCATCGTGCAGTTGCTACACTTTTGTCAGATGCAAATTAATGATGCAAATCCCCTGTTCCATCACAAGCCAGAGGTTCTTTATTGGATTGAAGTCTGGTGACTGTGGAGGCCATTTAAGTCCAGTGAACTCATTGGCATGTCCAAGAAACCTATTATAGTCATAAAGGGATGGACGTGGTAAGCAGCAATACTCTGGTAGGCTGTGGCATTTAAACGATGCTCAGTTGGTACTAAGGGGACCAGATTTGGGCAAGGAAATCACCCCTCAGCATTATATTGTACCACCACCAGCCTGAACCATTGATGCATGGCAGGATGGCTCCATGCTTTCATGTTGTTTACACCAAATACTGACCTTACCATCCAAATGTCACAGCATAAATTGAGATTCATCAAAACAGGCAATATTATTCCATCTTCTCTTGTTTAATTTTGGTGAGTCCATGTAAATTGAACCCTCAGTTTAATGTTTTTAGCTGACTGGTAGGCACCGGGTATGCTGCTGTTGCCCAACCGCTTCTAGGTTCAACTCTTCAGTATACGTTGTTTTTAACAAGATGCTATTTGAGTTACTGTCACTTTTCTATCAACTTAAACCAGTCTGGTTATTCTTCTCAAAACTCTGGAACCAACAAGGTATTTTCCCCCGGAGAACTACTGCTCATTGGATATTTTAGGAAATGCTCTGTAAACCCTAGAGATAATTGTGCAAAATCCCAGCAGATCAGCCGTTTTGGAAACAACCAACCATTCCAATCTTCAAAGTCACTTAAATCACATTTTGCAGTCTATTCTGTGTAAACACTAAGGAATGTAAATGAATGTAAATCAGCAGTTTCTCAAATCAATAACCAAATCATGGTCAAAGTCACTGAGATATTTGCAATTTGATATAAATATTAGCTGAATATCTTGATTTTATGCAAACACTAGTACTGTACATCTTGCTCCTTGATAAACTGCTTATATAATTGAATTTACCGTATATGCAGTCCTTTATCTTAGAACAAGTACAGCATACAGAAGTAGTGATTTTTTTTGGTTCAGGGGCTGAGGTTTTAAAAAGATGACAACAAGCTGCCACAGTACACAACTAGTTTTACGTAATAGGATATCATGTAGTCTTGAGAAGATACTTTCCTAACAGTAACTTATGAATAAAGTGTTCCGTTAGGGATTTGGTAGTAATGCTGTGAACCGTTGATATGTCATATGTGTAATGTGTGATGTTGATGATCATGTGCCACGTGTGATGGTGAAGATGATATTGATCACTATCATCATCCTCATCATAAAGACTGTGGTGTTAGTGATCTAAATTCTAAAGATGATGATAATCTTGGCTCCTGCCAGTGGGAATGAAGACTAAGATGAGGGAAATGAATGATGATTGTAGTGGATGATAGTGATATGACTGATGAGATTCTAATTATTGTGGAAGATGTTTATGATGAAGGTTGTGGTGGTAATTATAATCTTGACGGTGATGATAATGTTAGTTCATGACTGTGGATGATGATGATGACGACTACAATGATGATGTTGATGATGAAGGCAGTAGCACTGATGGTGGTGGAAGTTGTAGGAGCCAAAATGATTGCAACTGTTTCTCGGTGCAGGAATCAGATTATGACCCTTTTTACATAAAAAATACATTACCGCTCACTGTTATCCTGATGACAGTAAGTGACAGAGAATAAATTAGTCATGGGAAGAGTGTCCTTCAGAGCCACTGGGGGAAAAAAAAAAAAAAAAAAGAAGCACTGCAAGAGTGAACAAGAAAGAGTGGGGCCTATACAAGTATGCTCTCATTCATTTCTACTGGTGAGTAAATAATAATTATGTAATTCTGAGTACATAAAGACGGAGGATTCTTCCCTTAGACTGCCGCTTTAACTTACAGAAAATAAAAGTAATCCCATGTAAAAAATAAATAGAAATAAAGGTCATTGCTTTTTCTCCTCAGGCATCTGATGATAGAAAGCATCTATTATGTATTATCAGATTTATTTAAAAAAAATAATAATTATGAATTGTCACAGTTATCAAATATAAAAAGGATGGAGAAAAGTGAATATTAGATTGTATTTCATGGTTTTTATGGTAAACATTAAACGTGCTGCTGTAGTGATGGACTGGCCTGAAGACAAGCAAACAGGGACAGAGGAAAGAGAGATGATGAGATGTACTGTATGGATAAACAGAGAGACACTGATACAGTTAAATGAGAAATGAAAACACTAACAGTATTGCAAAAGAAAAGGAAACGAGAAAGAAAGACAGTGTGATTGCTTTGCTTTTGCTTTTGCTTTTTTGTTTACCCAAAAAAACAAATTTCCTTCGCTGTTGCTCCAGTCTACTTTATCGGACTAGACTTCACTTACATAACCAATGACGGACTAAACATACACCTGCACGTTCATGCAGTCCAACCAGCTAATCATGTGCATAAAATCATTTACATACAGTACAGTATAATAAGCTCCACTCAGTACATTCGAGTCGTCAGCTGACTTCATTTTATTGCCACGTAACTTTACAGAGCCTAGACATGAACAACTGAAGCAACCCCAGATCATAACACTGCCTTTGTATGGTGTATGGTGGCCGCATCCTTCGTCATTGCTTCTTCATCGCTTCGTGCACTTCCCTTCTTCCCTTCTTACACTGACACACCGATCTCTCTAGAATAGTCTTAATTGGAGCACATTGGACCACATGACCTTTCTCCACTGCTCCAAAGTCTGATCTTTATGCTTCCTAGCAAACTGAAAATGAGTTCACCACTAACCTTCCAGGTTTTGATGATGTTTCAAAGTGTCCTCAACCCAACACCAGTTATTTCAAATTTGCTTAGTTGCTCTTTGCTTAATGCAGCCCAAGAATTAGATTTTTTGTAGTGTATCTAACATCGGTGGCATGGTTGTAGGTACCAGATGTGCTGGAGCGAATGACAGATGTGCTCAGAGTGAGAGAATGAAAGGTGAATGGAATCAGGTGAGGGAACTGGAACAGATGATGGTGGTGCTTGTGAGACTGTAATGAGAGTTTGGATATGAGATTTCCAAACGGTAGTGATGAAATATATTAAAGTTTGAACCATTTTACAAAATTGTAAAGAAATCAACATTATTAAGCTTTTAAGTTTTCGCATGCCACCACAAATACTGTGTTATATCATTTACCAGTAATACTGTGATGTGCTCACTTCAACCTGCTACATGGCAGAAACAGTGAAAGTTCGATGGGTAAAATGTTTGGTATGACCTGACCTGATAGTCACCATAAAAAAAAAAAGCAAAAAAAAAAAAGCAATATTGCCAAGTGTGTCAGCGTGCGTGTGCATACTTGTGCTGAGCAGCTGGATGTCAAGTGTGTCCTCTCCGAGGTTGTTTCGGGCAGTGCAGGTAAACACGGCATAATCCAGAGCTGCACTCACATTTACTACAGTCAGTGTGCTGGTGTGTATGGCCCCCTCTTTTACTGTCCTCTCCAGATACCTTCACACATACACACACACACACACACACACACCAGCATATAACATAATGTTGTTATTCAGTTGAACATAAGCCAGCATTTGTCTGATTTGCACCAAGTTGCTATTTTCATAATGTGCTAGTTTCATTTCAGAAATAAATGCTGCTCTACTGACGTGAGTGAAGTGGAGGTGTGCAGTGATATTTCCAAACTCACTCTGGTGTATAATTGCTCTAATCTCTCAATACTTGCTTTTAGCTCAGACATTAAGCCAAGACATTATGTTCATGATTGAAAGTGAGTGTTTGGTCCTGTTTATTGCAAACTATTTTTGTAGACTTATGTTAATAAATAAATACCAAACATGTTATTATATAATTAAAAGATAAACAAAATGTCCAGCATACCTACTGTACACGGTATACCTAAAGGATTATTAGGAACACCACACTAATACGGAGTTTGACCCCCTTTCGCCTTCAGAACTGCCTTAATTCTACGTGGCATTGATTCAACAAGGTGCTGAAAGCATTCTTTAGAAGCGTTGGCCCATATTGATAGGAGAGCATCCTGCAGTTGATGGAGATTTGTGGGATGCACATCCAGGGCACGAAGCTCCCGTTCCACCACATCCCAAAGATGCTGTACTGGGTTGAGATCTAGTGACTGTGGGGGCCATTTTAGTACAGAGAACTCATTATTGTCATGTTCAAGAAACCAGTTTGAAATGATTCGAGGTGTTTTGTGACATGGTGCATTATCCTGCTGGAAGTAGCCATCAGAGGATGTGTACAGGGTGGTCATAAAGGGATGGACATGGTCAGAAACAATGCTCAGGTAGGCCGTGGCATTTAAACGATGCCCAATTGGCACTAAGGGGCCTAAAGTGTGCCAAGAAAAGATCCCCCACACCATTACACCACCACCACCAGCAGCCTGCACAGTGGTAACAAGGCATGATGGATCCATGTTCTCATTCTGTTTACGCCAAATTCTGACTCTACCATTTGAATGTCTCGACAGAAATCGAGACTCATCAGACCAGGCAACATTTTTCCCGTCTTCAACTGTCCAATTTTGGTGACCTCGTGCAAATTGTAGCCTCTTTTTCCTATTTGTAGTGGAGATGAGTGGAACCCGGTGGGGTCTTCTGCTGTTGTAGCTCATCCGCCTCAAGGTTGTGCGTGTTGTGGCTTCACAAATGCTTTTTGCTGCAGATCTCGGTTGTAACGAGTGGTTATTTCAGTCAACGCTGCTCTTCTATCAGCTTGAATCAGTCGGCCCATTCTCCTCTGACCTCTAGCATCAACAAGGCATTTTCGCCCACAGGACTGCCGCATACTGGATGTTTTTCCCTTTTCACACCATTCTTTGTAAACCCTAGAAATTCCAGTAACTGAGCAGATGTGAAATACTCAGACCGGCTTGACTGGCACCAACAACCATGCCACTCTCAAAATTGCCTAAATCACCTTTCTTTCCCATTCTGACATTCAGTTTGGAGTTCATGAGATTGTCTTGACCAGGACCACATCCCTAAATGCATTGAAGCAACTGCCATGTGATGAGGTTGATTAGATAATTGCATTAATGAGAAATTGAACAGGTGTTCCGAATAATCCTTTAGGTGAGCGTATATTGATAGGCACATTACTCAAATTAGAAAAATAAATAAATCACTATATTTTGACACTCATAGAGATGATAATGATGATCCCTACAGACACAGAAAAAAGCACACAGGAAGATAAGAGCAGCAGCAGCAGTAATAATAGGAGTAATAGTAGTAGTAGCAGTACAAATAATAGAAGTAATTATAGAAATAGTAGTAGAGTATAGCAGTAATAACAGTAAAATCAGTAATAAAAGATATTTTAAAAGATAATAACAACAGTAGTAATAGTAGCAGCAGCACCAGGAGGAGTAGGAAAAGGAGTAGAAACAGTAGGATGAAGTAGTTGCTGTCGGAAAGGGTCCGTCTACGTGTCATCTGGCATATCAGGCGACGGATATTCCTCACCCTGGAGGTACAGTATAGACATCGTTTCTGTGGCAGTCAGTTATGGGGTCGGGTTGCCAGCTTGATGCCCGCTCGTTTCTGATCATTAAAGACCATGGTCAAGGGTCCAACAAGTGCAGCCTGGTGCCATCTGGGCTCAAATCAGTGACCTCCTAAACAGCAGTTCAACACCTTAACTACCCCTTGCCCCGCAGCACCAGTAGTAGGAGTAGTAATAGTAGAAGCAGTAGTACAGTAGAAGCAGTAGTAATACTAACAGTATTACTTTGTAAAAGTCTTTTCTACTCCAGACCACCCTAGGGCGCCCTTCCCCACGTCCCAAACTCATTTCTTCAGACGGTATTTTGACTCTGCCTGGTGATCTTGTTTCGGATGAGTTTGGGTGATTTTTCTGGTTCAGACACCAGCCTGTTTCTGCCCTACAAACCCTGTGGATATCAGTTCTTATCTTCTGTCTCTGTGTCCCAAGGAGGGAGTTAAAGAAGCAGAAGCAGGAGTAGTAGCAGCAACAGTTTTAGTATTAGTGTAAAAAATGTAAGATTAACAGTAGTAACAGTAGTGAAAATAGTTAAATAATACGTCTGTCCACTAAGGTGTTACTGTATCTCATGTGTGTGTAGTGTGTATACACACCGGGGGTTGCCAAAGTTTAGTGGTATGCCATTCTTTGCCCAGTTGAATTGGACACGTGGCACTCCTTCAGCCTGACAAATCACATCAGCGTCAGTGGTACCGTCTCCTCGACTCGCCACTTTTCTCCACTGTGGCCCTTTCTGCAGCTCTGGAGCAACTTCACCACGACACACACACACACACACACACACACACACACACACACACACACATACAAAATGATCTATTAATGAGATCTACCACGACAGTACAATGACCCAGAAATGTGTTCTCTCAATACTCAGGGGGACAAAGCTAGTTGTTATGGCAGCACCCCTTTATATTCAGCTCAGAAGACTAAGACATGTAGGGGGGAAATGTGGCTGTATTCTGAAGCCATTTCCATTTAGAGTTTGTTCAGATTACACTCATCTCAATGACTATTTCTCTAGGCTTATGCATATTTCTGCGTGTATAGCGACCTACCGTTGTGCATAGAACACGTCTAGTGTCACAGAGTGATGAACAAACCTGCATAATGTAGTGTACAAAAATCGTTTACTTCAATCACCAGATTTTCATTTACATTTAAAGTATTAATCGCTACGAATAGCAAGTAGGGGAATGTTTTGAACACAATAACAGAGTGGATAATTGGCTCTGCTCTCTGTGTGGGATGGATGCCATTGCTTTATCCCCTTTTAAATCAGAGTGACATTAACAAATTGCGTGTGTCTGTGAGCGCAGGTATTCGCGAAAGTGCACTTAGAGCTTTCCTATAAGTGTGCTAGGCTAGCAGGCAGAGCAGCATTTCCAAAACAGCTGAACATGTGTTGGAGAAATCTCAGCTCATATAACATTTAATGAGTCAAACTCAGCTCGTGTAACCTACTTAACTAGAGGCAGGTAGTTCAAGTGGTAGCTCGAATTACTTCATTTCCCCTAGGATTGATATAATCTAAAATATTTGTCAGCAGTGTGTAAGTGAACACTGGGCTTATTTGTGTGATTGCATATGTGGTTTACTTCCTGCAGTTGCATTGATTCATAGTCGAATCTCTTTCTCGCTTTCTAGCGTTCACTTGGAGGATGCAGACTGAACTGACAATCATGCATCAATTATTTTGTGGGTGTTCGGCTGCGTTTCCCTGCTTACAGAGCCGGCCCGATGTCAAAAGAGCACCAGAATTTCCATTCATACTCATGCTCGTTTTTAGTTCTGTTGCTTTATTATTTTCCTGATTAGAACAATGGATTAATGATTACCTGATATAATTATATGATAATATATGTGCAGCAACTTACAGCGTACAACGAGTTGACCCACGACACTGGCAGGGGGCGCTATGCCATTGTTTGCAGTGCATTGATAAGGACCTGCCTGAGCTCGGGTCACCTCATAAATGGTCAGAAGTCCACTCGATTCGTCTTGACTCATCTCTCCCAAGTCCTCAACCTCGCCTTCACCCTGTTGGATAAATAAATAAATAAATAAATAAATAAATAAATAAATAAATAAATAAATAAACAAACAAACAAACAAACAAACAAACAAACAAACAAACAAACATATGCATATCCTAATACCAGCAAATATAACATTTATGAGATTTTGTTTATTATCCCCTGTGCAATAATAATACATAAATGAGCAGATTAATTAATTAATAATTAATTTAAAAAAAAATTAAGCAACAAAATGGTTACAGTGAGCTCACACAAACACATGCATATCGCAATACCACCACCACAATCTCCCTGTTCAATAATTACAAATAAATAAATAAATAAATAAACAAAGAAAGAAACAAACAAACATATGCATATCCTAGTACCAGCAAATATAACGTTTATGAGATTTTGTTTATTATCCCCTGTGCAATAATAATACATAAATGAGCAGATTAATTAATTAATAATTAATTAATAAATTTTTTTAAAGCAACAAAATGGTTACAGTGAGCTCACACAAACACATGCATATCGCAATACCACCACCACAATCTCCCTGTTCAATAATTACAAATAAATAAATAAATTAATAAACAAAGAAAGAAACAAACAAACATATGCATATCCTAGTACCAGCAAATATAACGTTTATGAGATTTTGTTTATTATCCCCTGTGCAATAATAATACATAAATGAGCAGATTAATTAATTAATAATTAATTAATAAATTTTTTTAAAGCAACAAAATGGTTACAGTGAGCTCACACAAACACATGCATATCGCAATACCACCACCACAATCTCCCTGTTCAATAATTACAAATAAATAAATAAATAAATAAACAAAGAAAGAAACAAACAAACATATGCATATCCTAGTACCAGCAAATATAACGTTTATGAGATTTTGTTTATTATCCCCTGTGCAATAATAATACATAAATGAGCAGATTAATTAATTAATAATTAATTAATAAATTTTTTTAAAGCAACAAAATGGTTACAGTGAGCTCACACAAACACATGCATATCGCAATACCACCACCACAATCTCCCTGTTCAATAATTACAAATAAATAAATAAATAAATAAACAAAGAAAGAAACAAACAAACATATGCATATCCTAGTACCAGCAAATATAACGTTTATGAGATTTTGTTTATTATCCCCTGTGCAATAATAATACATAAATGAGCAGATTAATTAATTAATAATTAATTAATAAATTTTTTTAAAGCAACAAAATGGTTACAGTGAGCTCACACAAACACATGCATATCGCAATACCACCACCACAATCTCCCTGTTCAATAATTACAAATAAATAAATAAATTTAATAAATAAATAAATAAATAAATAAATAAATAAAGAGCAAACTAGTCATCTTTTTCATAGTCAAATCAAAAACTAATTTAGGACATCAATATTTATTTATTTATTATTATTATTATTATTGTTTTTTTTTTTTTTTTATGCTACAAAGATCAAGAGTGTGGGGCATGACCCTGAAATTTGTTACTGCTAAATGATTTATGGGGAATGTGTTGTCTACAACAATGACAGAGAGGTTAAGGTTCGAGAGTCTTGATTGGTCTGTGGCATGTGCTTAAATCTCACTCTGAATCTGAATCAAAACTAAATAATGGAGAATAACTGCAATTCCATGGCTCCAAAAGTGCTGGTTACAACAGAATTCACTGTGCCGTCGTTCATTTTATTGGCATTTATGTAGCTTTAAAGAACAACAAAAATGACTGTGGGGACAGCCTCACACACATTGCCACTTCAGCTTTTAAAGTGTTAATTAGGCAATATCTCATGCGAGGGAGTGCGGTCGTGCTGATATCCGGCTTCGGGTGTGGTATTGATCATGTCCAAACAATCAAACACCATTTATTATCAACAGATTATAATTTGTTTGTTTATATGACCACTTATTTTACTTTGCCCACACATACACTACCAGAACACATTTTCTAATTCTACGGTCTTTCCCGAATTTCATTACTTTCTATGTTGCTCAAGGCGTACAAAATATGCAATAATCTCCTTAGAGCCATCTGTCTCAGTAAAGCCTTCATAACGGCTCTAATCTGAGGTGCTGTTTGTTAATTGGTGATTTCTGGCGCTGGTAAGTTTTGGTCTCGCTTATAAGGGCTTCATAAGAACCAGTTTTATCATGGTGCTTAATAGGTTTTGCAAATCCACTTGACAATTCTGTTCTTCCAGGAACAATTTCATAACAGCTGACCTTTACAGCATGTCTTAAAATAACCTGTTTTTGTTGTTCTTAATTAATTAGCTAATGCCATATGTTTTATTTGGATTTTTGAAAAAATCTAGTATTGTTCTTGAATGCAGAAAATAAATCGAAAGTAGTTGTATTTTTACCAGTACTACACGGACCTAAAATGTGGAGAATAAACCATGGAGGTGATGGACAGTCCCTAGAAACTTTCAGGGTTCCGCGAGTTGAATCTCACAGATGGAAAGCTACTGTTCTGTGTAGGGTGTACAGTGCCTCATTAAGCAGACCAAGTACTGTCCTTGATCAGGAGGTAGAGGGGGATTTGGGATTCAGTCTTGTGCTTGAAGATGGTTTCTTGCCAAACCCATGATGAAGGCCTGGGTTTGATTCCCAGCCAATGCCCAACACCCTGGATGCAGAACGTACTGTAGCAGAAAGGGCATCATCAGATTTTTGCTGAAAGTGCTTCTGTGTCTGGTTTTGAACGTGGGATTTTTCAGGCAGCTGTTCTCTACTCTTTCCAGTATTGAGGTCCGTGGCCACCACTTAGTCTCAAACTAACCAAACTAGTCAGTATCCTAACTGCATCAACCAGGTACCCACTTCACACACACTCAATCACTTACCCACCAATACGCATTCACACAAACATAGTCATGTCTTTCTCTTACAAGCACACCTGATTAAGAATAGTTTCCTATAATATCAGAAGACACAATGGTTCTGAACTTTGGACAGGAAACAGAAAAAAAAAAAAAACACACTAAATGGCACTGCCTGAGCTAACACTGATGAATGTTCCCTGTGGCAAAGCCACTTTAATGAAAGCTATTTTTCTCCATTTGGGACAGAGAAGGCGGAGCAGATGAGGGTGAGACACTTAGAGCACACTTATGGCAGTGAAATATAGCACATCCTCTCGCTGAAAGGTGTCAGCATTACACTCAAAGAGAAAGAAGAGAATGAGATCAGGAGATCGAGAAAGTGACTGAGGAGACAGAAAGAGGGGAATATTACTGGGTGGTAGGGCAAAAAAAAAAAAGAAGAAGAAGGAAAGCGATAATAGTTCAATTTCAATTTCATTTTCATTTTCAGCATGTTGTCAAGGTCTGACAAACTCTTGCACTGTATTATGAAGTATATGAATATTAAGGAATAATAAAACAAGAAAATAGATCATTTGAACTTTAAACAAGCCTTTTATACTTTACACAAATTATGAAAAGAGAAAGCTGTTAGGAGTGAATCCTGAAACTAATAATGTATGTGGTAGTGTCTCACCATCCACTTCCAGGAAAACATGCCATTAGTCACAGGATTGGCATCAGCAATGCAGAACAGATCTGCAGTGTCGCCGACGTTCACTTGCACAGCATCGGTTTTCATCTTCACACTGGGGGGATCTATAAAAAAAATAAATACACACACACACACACACACACACACAGACACTGACTGAGAATATTTAAATTTAAATATTATAGAATATGTGGTGTGATGCAGCCTCAAGTAAAGCCAAAGTTAGGGCTTCCACACTGACATCAAGTTGCCAGTGCTATTTGTTTGTTTGCAACGTTTTAATGTATTTGATGTTGAAGAATGACCATAAACCAATGGCTCTACAGGAGCTATAATCATCATTCCCATCATATCATTGCATATTTCTTCTCTCTTTTAACCTAAATCAAACCAAAATTGCAGCTTTTCACATTCATAAGAAACCTCAGTCCTAAAAACCAAATGCTACTACTATATCTCTTGTTGCTATCAAGGACTGATACTCAAGGCTTTACCTAGCACGAATAGCACATCTCAATATCAACTGTTCAAAGAAGATGATTGCATATTTTGGATACCCTCAGCACTGTTTTACGATGTAGAAAGAACAGAATAAAAAGAAAGAGCATGGAATTAGAAGGTCTTCCCAAACCATTGACTGGGAGTGTATATGTCACGATTCAGTTATTTTTCTCTTAACATTTGATGCATCCATCCATCCAGTATCTATACCGCATAACCTGTGTAGGTTCTTGGCGGCCTGATGTTTTTCTCATGGACTTCAGGCCAAAAGGTTGATTGGCGCCCAGAAGCCTATTCCAGGGAACTCACACGAGGTGCGGTGCCAATTTCTCATAGTCCACAAGCACACACTACCAAAGCCATTTACATACTATGGGCAATCTGGAAATGCAAGTATTTGGACTGTGAGAACCCAGAATACCCAGAGGAATCCCACCAACAACACGAAAACTACATAGAAAGACCAAAGGCAACTTTCAAAATCCTGGCCCGGAATGTGCGAGTCGACAGTGCTAATCATTAAACCAATCTACTGCACATTATGCATGATTAATTAATTTTCCTATTTTTCTCCCATGTGGAAAACATAGACAACATGTATAAAAGATTATATTTTCACCAATGGCTTAAAGAGGAAGTTGTTCAACAGCTCTTACAACTCTCTCTCTCTCTCTCTCTCTCTCTCTCTCTCTCTCTCTCTCTCTCTCTCTTTCTCTTTCTCTCTTCGACTCCCACTGGGCTCATAGCCTTGAGAAAAGCAGCCCATTACTACTTGTGTAAGCGCTCACATGTTGACGCGCACAAGACGCTTTCCATTGTCTCAGACAGAGAAAATAGGAAGCCCTACATGGAAAACAGGCCCATCTGTAAAAGCTATTAAAATGCTCTATACATAATGAATGTGTAGCACTGTAAGCCACTATTGTAGCAGGACGCAGCTATCCATTAGTGACAGAGGATTTGCTAGAACATGTAGGTCTAGTTTTGGCACAAAGCTGTTATTAAATCATTAAGGAGGTAATTGCAGGTCAGTAGCATTCTCTCTCTCTCTCTGTCTCTGTCTCTGTCTCTGTCTCTCTGTCTCTTTCACTTATGCTCTGTCCTTTTCTTCCTCACTGCTCATCTTTCCCACTTCTTTTAATTAAAACATCGGAATAAATTATATATATATATATAGTAAGAGTTAAAGTTACATGTTCAAAAGTATCAAAAAACCCGAAGCGATTGCGGTGCATTTGATACATATCATTTTATTTGGAATAAGGTACACTGTATGAAAAGCTAATCACGCCAAGGTTGAATGGGATTGATTAGGATTAAAATGTGTACATGCTTATGACTTTCAAAATACCACTATCTGGAGCTGGAATCATATGCATTCACATGCACATTCACATCTCATGACCTAATCTTTGGACTGTGGGAGGAAACTGGACTACCAAGCACGGGGAGAACATGCAAACTCCATGCACACAGATTCGACACAGGAATCAAATCAAAACAGTGTGTAATATCCAATATTATCAATGATAATAATATATAATACCAATAATATAAAAATGATACTAATGCTCTACTTTCTTGTTTAGCACAACCAATTTTCTCCTTATATTTGTAATGCCTGTTACAATAAATTGCAAATAAGAAAATAACAAAATGTATGAATTATTATTATTAGTATTAGTATTATTATTATTATTATGTAGTAGTAGTAGTAGTATTGTTGTTGTTGCCATAATGGAATAAAGACTTGATTTATCAGACCAAGCCACCTTCTTCTATTATTACATGGTCCAGGTCTGATGACCTTATGATGCCCATTATACACACTTCGCGCCTGTAACACCTGTGACACCTTTCTAGCATAGCCAGCATTATCACTCAGATCATTAAACTTGCCATTTTTCTTCTGCTTCAAACACATCAACTTTAAGAAATATACAGTAAATATAAAATACTGATCAGAACATATAATATTAAAATGCAAAACTATTCAGGGCACTCAGTCCTCAGTCCACGTCTCCACAAGACCTTGCCAATAACATACCCATTTCATTTCTACTGTACCACTTTTTTCTAATATCATGAAAAAAGTAGCATGAGAACAACATGCGGAATGCAGTACCATGATGTACAACAAAACTTTTGTGTTGCAATTTGGATTTTGTGAACATTATTCAATGGAACTTTGTTTGAAACTCTGTTTCTTATTTTGATCTAAATGAAACAAAAGTAGCATTGTTACCACTAGACATTCAATACAGTAAATCATGGTGTTCTTTTATGAAAATTATTAACTTTTAATTCACCTGAATAATTTGTGATATTTGTCCAGATGAACATACTCAAATATTCGGATGATACAGTCATTTTTGTTTATGCTAAAACCAGGAAACAAGTGCCTCAAACATGCTTAAATTTTTGATAAATAATAACAGTTGGAAATCAGCACTGTCTTATAATCCAATATATATATTTTATTATGTTTGATAATCTAGTTCATTTCTATACATACTGCCTAAGGAGATATTAGTAATCTTTTCATCATGTTCCCTGCATTTTTTTTTTTTTTTGTAGTGTTAGAATTTATTATTAGTTATTATTTGTTAGTCATGAGACTTTGTTATGTCTGAAGGTTGTGCAAATATACCTTGTTTATGTGAATCCTTCCTGCCCAGGGACTACAGATAAAAATAAGCGTTAGAAGCTAATTCTGGGGCACACTATGACTGCCTATTGTTCTTGTAAAATAAACAAATAAAGTAAAACTAAAATAAAATGTCATTTGCTTTTGTTGGTCCACTGTGTTTTACAGTCAACAGTCAACAGTTAAGTTTAAAGTCAATGCTTCCATCTACTGTACCATTAGATTTTAGAGCTCGTTACGCTTCTGACTGCTGACATGCTTTATGGAGATGCAGATTTATTTTTTTTTTTTTTCTCAGGAGGACGTAGCACCTGTCCACAGTACCAAAACTACCACTAGCTGGTTTGCTGACCATGATGTTAATGTTTTTGATTTCCTCGTCAACTTGTCCAACTTGAATCTATAGGGCATTATTAAGAGAGGAATAAGAAAAACCCACCCCACATTACAGATGAGCTGAAGGCTGTTATCAAAGCAACCCGGTCTTCAATATCGCCTCTGCAATGCCATCGGCTGATCACCTCCGTGCTATGCCGCATTGATGCAGATTCATGTTTAATGATCCCCAATCAAGTGTTGAGTGAATAAATGAGTTCAACATTTCTGTATTGTAAATCTTTATTTTTTTTTTTGTTTGATCTTAGGAAATATTTTTATATATTGAATTTTTTTTCACACACTATAGTCTATAATATTTTACTGGATATACCCCGGTGGATAGTGGTTAGCACTGTGGGGTTGAGGGTTTGCGTGCGTGCGTGCGTGCGTGCGTGCGTGCGTGCGTGCGTGTGTGTGTGTGTGTCTGTGCCCTGCTAGATGTGATGTGGTTTCTGGAACCAGGTTATTGGCAAAAGCTCCTTTGGGTTGAAGGATGGGGTTCACTCATATTTGGAGACCGAGCTGCTGGGCCCCATGTGTGGCAGGCTGGTGTGCCCTGGGTGTTCTGGTGCTTTTCTATCCTGATCAAAATAGATTTTTTTCTGTAATTTGGGCTGCATTGGCATTTCCGTAAGAATGGACCAGACGGACTGGTCTGCAAGCAGATGATAGCAATGCAAAGACATAAACAGATCTAGTGTGGCGCAGTGACTTCAAGGACTTATTATGAATTGTAGTATTGCAGGAATTGCAAAAATATATTTCTATATATTACTTTTTTTCTTTTAATACATTCTGTTATTGTTTATCATGAGGGTAATTTAAAAAAAAACATGCTTAATGAATTTCAGTTGCACACAAGTGGAAATTTATATGAAACACTTGCACTTTATATATACTGTATATCATAACATGAATCGGTGTCATGATTGTTGCCTCTACAGTAGTGACACTTATGAATAAACAAATTCTATTGATTAATTTGTTCGCCTGTCACTCCTTTATTTTGCTGTGCTGTGATTACACATTGGGTAAGCTTCATACATCAAGTTTTATTGAGACTATTGTATAAATACAGGGAGGACAAATCAGTAGCATGATTACCTGGGACAAGCAGATTTTGTATCCAGGTCATTAGTTTTTAATTCATAGTTGCCCAGGGCTCAAGTAAAGAAATAATATAAATCCTATTTGCTACTGAAGGGCATATTTACGATGTTCATTCGGCGTATGCCTACCTGTATTTTTAGTTTTAATTGATCATTTTGGACTAGTAGTTTTTACACTTTTGTTTTAGTTGTTCGATAATAGGTTTGGTCCACAATTCAGATTTCAGAAATTGTTGTAATTCAATACTATTAAATATTTTTTTCTATATATTTTTTATATAAATTATCTGAAATAATTACAACATAGTGTCATTACATTGACATATAGTGTACAGTACTGCACAGTACAGTAAAAAAAAATATATATATATATATATATTTTTTTTAAGTTATTAAAGCCCAGTGAACAGTAAATAAGGAAACAAAGCCAGTATTGGGGGTGGCAATGCTTTGAGGACACTTTTTAGTCTCAGATATAATTTGTGCAGTTTTCTAAGGAACTAAATCTAAGTTTTAGTTTCAGTTCTTTGTTTCAGACTTTGACTCCTGCAACTTCTTATTTTTTGCATGCAAACTTCAGCAGCTACCTTTTTTTCCCTTTTCACCTGAAAAGCTGTTGAGTGTGCTTCTTTTTCCTGGGATACAAATATTTTTCCGTATTTATCTCTAAATTTATAAAGGGATACTGATGGTTGATAATCAGAAATGTGTTTTGTACTAACTCAATAGTAAAGTTCAAGAAAAAAAATCCTTAGCTAAGAAAAAAAAAGACTTTTACACAGTACAAATAATTAGCTGCTATTGATCAAAAATAAATTTACATAGTAACTTTGCTGTTTATTTATTTGTAGCATTTTTAAATTGATTTTAAAACCATTAAATACCATAAATGTAAAAGCCCTCAATTTCCACAAAGTTACTTAGCAATGTTGACAGCTATCTGACCTTTTTTCCCCCTTTTTGCACATCTTCTAAATGTACAAATTAGACTGTAATCATGCTCTAAAGTTCAGCAAATAAATTCTTTATTTTAAATCTAAATAAACTGGGATGATTTTATCAACTGTCTGAACAAAGAAACAACATTAATAGAAAAACAGAAAGTCCTTGTTGTTTTCACTGTCATCTTATTTGTGACTGAATGTAAAAATGCCTATTGATTATATTCAACACGATTTGGTTTAATCATTTTCTCATTTTCAAACATTGTTTTGACAGTATCTTGCAAACCTTGTTTAACAGCTCTATGCTTATTCGGCTGCACATCTGAGTCCCTTTGGATAAAAGCTTCCGCCAAGCGAATAAATCTAAATGTAGACATAAGACATGCTGATGCTGATGTGTGAGCTTCAGAAGTAATGGGCCTTTCATGTCGTCTCTCCTATGTTGTGTCTCTCTCTAACATTACAGAGACACTAATCTTGTTTTATCAATGACAACGACACAACTGCTTTTATAGCACTGTCTTCCATTTACATAACACAAACACAAAGATAAACAGCAGTAGGATTATCCTTATCTTTTATGAGGTCTGGGTTTCAAGCTCCATAAATGCATACAGTAGGTGTGGTTGTCCGGGTAAACCAGGAACTCCAGGTGAATTCTGCCACACTTATTATTATTATTATTAGTAGTAGTAGTAGTAGTAGCTTTTCTTTTAAAATGACATATTTTGACCTCACATTTAAGAAAGCATGAATATATGTCATTAAGAATGTACTGATTTACATTTTATCCTTATCCCTATATTTATGTCTTGCACTGATCATGTGGTCTTAGGAACTAGTTCAACAATTGTTGCATTTAAACAATTAAGGTCTTCCTTAACCATGATCAATCAAAACGTGAAATATTTTAACATTACATACTGAAGTGAATGTAACAATTTGATTTCAATTACTCATAGTTTTCAAACAAAGTTTCTAAACTGACAATATCTAATATTCACATGAAGTCTACTGTAATGCATGCATGCGTTACAAAGGTCTTATTAATCTAATGTTACGCCTGAAAATCTGAGCAAATATGGGGGCTAGGGAATTTAATAATAATAATAATAATAATAATAATAATAATAATAATAATAATAATAATGAGATACAATTCCTCAATAAATTGGGAAGTACTGTAAGGGTGGAGTGGAGCACTGCTTTTTCTATCCAAAAAATAAATAAATAAATAAATAAATAAATAAAATAAAAGTCTAATTTTTAGTTCATATGGTTACAAACAGTCTGTAAAAGTCTCTATAGGGTTGACAGTGGGTATGAGATGTTTTTACAGAAATGCTGGTTTATGTCAATGGTGCTGGGCATTAAGGCATTAAGTCCATTTTGGTCTCTTTCAGATAATATCTGATAAGATGCTGTTCCAGAAGCCTTGTGCTTTGTTCAGATGCAGGATTGTGAACCTCTGTCATGCTTCCATGTTCCTTTTAGACAGAAGAGGTTTCTCCAGGAAACCCTTCCAAACTAACCATACTTGTTCAGTCTTCTTATAGCTTCTTATAACTGTGCTCTCATGGACATTTAACATGCTTAGTGAGCCTGTAAGGTCTGAGATATACATGTAGCTCTTTTTTTTCTCTAAGCATTGCATGGTTAAATGCATGGTTGGGTTAAATGTCTGGGACGTCCACTTCTGGGGAGACTGCCTTGAATGCTTTCCACTTGTGAATAATAATTTTAACTGTAGACTGATGAACTCCAAATTCTTTGGAAATGGTTATATAACCCTTTCCAGATTGATACGACTGCTTCTCTGGGACCACTGCTGATGTCTTTGCCTCTTGGCATTGTGTTAACACACACAAATGTGTTTCTACACCAGCAAGCTGCCAAAGCTTTTATAGAGGTCTTCACACTTGCGGATGATCAATTAATCAAGGGCTGATGATTAGCAGCACCTGGCTACAACTTACCCTCTTAAATTCTGGAGAAGCAGTAATGGGAACTTTTGCCCACATGCTTTTTTTCCTTTTCCTGGTGAAAAATAGTTATGTGTTGTTGTTTGCCTGAGGCTGCATTTGCTTAAAACTTAAGACCCACTACAATCATAGGACTTTTATCATCTTTTTACACAAAACACATAAAATTAAAAGAGGGTGTACTAATTTTGAACGTACATATTGACTATACATTTTTAAATATTTTATCCACAATCCATGTTACAATAAAACAAAAATGGTGAAATTGTATTTCATAACTAATAGTAATTTGAGCATAAACCTAATCTATTTAGTTTGTAATCAAAACTCATTTGATTCATTTATGGAATGAAATGCAGATTTCTTGACATGATATAACTTGTGACTGAGATGCATACAAAAGAGAAGCATATTTTAGCCTATAGTATTGATGGGATGATCATCAGCTGTCAGTCTATTTCCGTTTCAAGTCACTGATTATGAAAGATACCAAATTATTTTATTCAGTAAATTTCTAAAACACGCCATGTTGAGTTTTTTTTTTTCTTTTTTTTTTTTTCTGTGCACCTGGGAATCTGCTGTGTAGCGCAAACATGTGTAAAGTCCAAAGACCTTGCATACATGTATATTGCCGATAACTGTGCATGTTCACAATATGGTTGGGTAAAGTGGTGGTCAATCTCACGGTGACTCATTGTATAATTGAATTGTATTAATGGGTGCATGGTTTAATTGGTAGGGATGGCTCTTACACTGGACGTCCAATGTGATGTTGGTGCTCGTCTTTCCTTCTGTGTTGGAACACTCCACTGTGTACACACCCGCATCACGCCTGGTCACATTCCAAATCTCCAGATCCCAGGTTTGTGGGAAGTGGTAACGATGATCCCGATCTGTTTACACAAAGTGTGGCACAATAAAGCACATAATAATAATAATAAGAAGAAGAAGAAGAAGAAGAAGAAGAAGAAGAATTAGTAGTAATAGTTGTAGTAGTAGTAGTGATGATGCTGACATTTCAATATAACCAGTCCTTTAGTGTCTCCTGAATGTTTTTTGGATCATCTTAAAAAAATGTTTTATTAATTATCAATAATAATAATAATAATAATAATAATAATAATAATAATAATAATAACAATAATAACATTCTTTTTTTTTCTTTCTCCTTAGACACCAATTTAAACTTTTGCACTTAACTATAATTTAGATCCATCAGAATAAGTACAGCCTTCTTTTTATATATTTGAAAATGTCATGCACATTCTTATTTTATCTAAGCTGTGGTTAAGTTTCTTTATAAGAGCAATTCTGGCACATTCTGTATATACAGTAAAGTTCAGCCATCTAAGTCTATTAGTTTACTTTTGTCTTTTTTAATTTGGTATACTTTGAATTGCAAGAGATTTCTTCATTGTTCATTAATGTCAGAGAGTTTTATTGCTATTGACTAAGAGCAGCAGAGGTAGTTACGTGTTAAGCAGTGTAACTGATTCAAAAGTTGAAATAGGATTAAAGCTATTAACTGTGCGTTTTCGATGAACGTGTGGTGCTTCCTGAGCGAAACATGTGAACAAGACATTTAGATAGATTTCTGCCTCCTACAAGAATTCTGTCAACAGCTGTGACAACAAAAGTGATCTTAATTAATTAGTAACATCACAATTCTGCTATACATGCACCAGGTGCACAGGAATAATCAAGGGCACTCCGATTTACAGTGCATCATAAACAGAGCTTGTAACACAAACTTGCACGTAGAGATGCGCAGAACATGATGAAAAACATCTCACATTATGCCTGCACATGCCGTGTCTTATTCAGAGTGACAGCCATCTTCATTTAACATGCACACATTAACACTCCAGGCAGGAGCACATCTGGCACAAAAGCTGCCAATGTTTCATTCAGTGCCCATATGGCACCTTGTGACACAACAAATGCAAGGCAGCTTGTACCGAGATGTTAAAATGCCTATTACCTCTAAGCACCTTCTCGTCCCGGAATATCCACTCACAGGCGATATCGTCTGGATTGCCTGAGACTTTAACAGGAAGCGCGGCGAAGTCGTCCTCAATCACCGCCACCAGGCTCGGCTGGTCTTCAGCAAACTCAGGAGGAACTGGGACACACCAATACCAAATTATACCAAATTAACAGTTTATTCTATTATTTTTAACAAGCCATCAGCATTCATACATGATCAGTACGATGAGCAGAGTAACACACTAGGTGACAGGTATAAAAAAAAAAAAGTGCATAAATAAACTGAACCGACGTTTACATTTTTTTTTTGTTCTCCATCCTTGACTTATAAATAAATCCTCATCATTTAGCACAAATTAAATCACAGCCTGTTAGTGAATGTTGTTAATCAAGCTCATAGATCATTTCTTGAGATGTGAATATCGAAACTTACCTAACAAATTATTTATACATTAATTATTAAATATCAACTCATTTAGAAATGAATGCATGCTGGTTATTGAGGACTAATTTTTACTCACAGAAATAAATATGAATTATGTGTTCATTATGTGACTAATTTGCTTCATTAATGAATAAGTAATAAATCAATTAATGAATTATCAAAAAAAATACTACATTATATCTTATTATTAATTCAAGTGAATTTATTCTGAAGTTAATAGCTTGTGAGGGGAAACTTTCAGTACTGACTTGTGACTCCATTTGACATAGTTCATCACTCACTCATTCTATGGATAGGTGATATAGACCAAAAATTATACCTCTGTATTTTTACATTAAATGGTGAAACATGATACACAGCACTGGGCAAAAGTCTTGAGCCAAACACTCATTTCTTTATACAATGGGGCAAAAAAGTATTTAGTCACCAATTGTACAAGTTCTCCCACTTAAAAAGATGAGAGAAGCCTGTAATTTTCATCATAGGTATAACTCAACAAATCCAGAAAATCTAAATTGTAGGATTTTTAAATAATTAATTGGTACATTCCTCAATAAAATAAGTATTTGGTCACCTACAAGACCACAGACCTGTAAGTTCTTCTTTAAGAGGCTCCTCTCGTTACCTGTATAAATGGCATCTGTTTGAACTTGTTATCAGTATAAAAGACACCTCAAACAGTCACACTCCAAATTCCACTATGGCCAAGACCAAAGAGCTGTCTAAGGACACCAGAAACAAAATTGTAGTCCTGCACCTGGGAAGACTGAATCTGCAATAGGTAAGCAGCTTGGTGTGAAGAAATCAACTGTGGGAGCAATTATTAGAAGAAGGAAGACATACAAGAATACTGATAATCTCCCTCGATCTGGGGCTCCACGCAAGATCTCACCCCATGGGGTTAAAATGATCACAAGAAATGTGAGCAAAAATCCCAGAACCACACGGGGGGACCTAGTGAATGACCTGCAGAGAGCTGGGACCAAAGTAAGAAAGGCTACCATCAGTAACACACTGCGCCGCCAGGGACTCAAATCCTGCAGTTCCAAATGTGTCCACCTGCTTAAGCCAGTACATGTCCAGGCCAGTCTGAAGTTTGCTAGAGAGCATTTGGATGATCCAGAAGAGGATTGGGAGAATGTCATATGGTCAGATGAAACCAAAAAACGTGCGTGTTTGGAGGAGAAAGAAGGCTGAGTTGCATCCAAAGAACACCATACCTACTGTGAAGCATGGGGGTGGAAACATCAGGCTTTGGGGCTATTTTTCTGAATGAATGGGGCCATGTATCATGAGATTTTGAGCAAGGGCATTGAAGATAAAACATGGCTGGGTCTTTCAGCATGATAATGATCCCAAACACATCACCCAGGCAATGAAGGAGTGGCTTCGTAAGAAGCATGTCAAGGTCCTGGAGTGGTCTAGCCAGTCTCCAGATCTCAACCCCATTGAGAATTTTTGGAGGGAGGTGAAAGTCCGTATTGCTCAGTGACAGCCCCAAAAAGAGGAGATCTGCATGGAGGAATGGGCCAAAATACCAGCAACAGTGTGTGAAAACCTTGTGAAGACTTATAGAAAACTTTGACCTCTGTCATTGCCAACAAAGGATATATAACAAAGTAGTTAGATTAAGTTTTGTTATTGACCAAATGCTTATTTTCCACCATAATTTGCTAATAAATTCTTTTCATAATAAATCCTACAATGTAATTTTCTGGATTTTTTTTTATTTTATTTTATTTTTATTTTTGTCTCTCATTGTCAGGGATCACCCCTAGAGGGCGCCAAAGTGCCCAGAGACTTCCTTTGTGTTTTCTGTTTTCTTTGTGTTCTTTTGTGTAAAACTCCATGTCCCAGAATGCACCTCGGTCAGGTGATGTGGCGCTCACCTGAACTGAGGTTGCTAATTAGTGTTTGTTATAAATGTTCCTGAGTTCTGTGAAGTCTTGTCTTGCATCTGTTTGGGTTGGGTTACTGTTTGTTCTCTGTTCTTCTAAGGTTCCTGTTTGTTGTGCCATGTTGTTTGACTCTGTGTTCTCCCTGGCTCTGTGTTCTCTATGTTCTCCCTAGCTCCATGTTTTCCCTAGCTCCATGTTCTCCCTGGCTCCATGTTCTCCCTGGCTCCATGTTCTCCCGACCTTTGTCTGTCTCCTAGCCTGTTTGTCTCTGTTTGTTGGTAATGTCTAGTCTGGTTAGTCTGTCATGTTTAGTTTAGCCTGGTTTAAGTTCATGTTCTGTTCTTTTGGTTCTCTGTCTTGTTCTCATTAAAATCCTTTTTGATCACCTCACCTCTGCTACTATGCCTATCTTTCATCCCGCAAGCAGTAACCGTTACACTCATATTGTAGTTGAGGTGAAATTATGAAATTTATATGATGGAAATTACAGGCCTCTCTTATCTGTTTAAGTGGGAGAACTTGCACAATTAGTTGCTGACTAAATACTTTTTTGCCCCACTGTATTTTGCTTCCATCGAGAAGCAGACTTTCTTGTATTTTTACGAGGAATAGTTCTCCAGGCTTCCTGAAGGACTTTTTGCCTCTCATTTTCAGTCCAGTCCCTGTACATGACCAGTTTCAGAGGAATATTTTTTCTTTGTTAAGTCACACAGTGATATTATGAATTATTTAAGCATAAAAAAGGAAACTTCAGGTATGAACCAGTGAGAAAAAGGTGCAGATGCTGACAGATGATCAAGCCGGTGATTAGTACACATGTGATGCTGAATGTTGAGTGGATGGAACAAATGTGATAAATGATGAAATAAGGTTGCTGCTGAGGTTGTTAGATAAACAATCAAATTTAAAATTGTATTTTTATGCACCATGTCGCAGTAAAACTGTTTGTTCCCATTTCTTTTATTTCATCTACATAATTATTGTAATATGCACAGTAAAGAAACATGCCCCCCCCCCTCCTACCCCCCCCCCCCCCCCCATACAATGAAATTCTTCCTTTGCTGTCCACTAATGAATGGCGCTAAAAAAGTAGAAAATAAGCATACAATATTAAAAAATAATAAAAATAATACGGGGAGATCACGCAAACCCCATGCACACAGAGGCGGGAATTAAACCTGGCCGAGAATTGAACCCCAGATCCTGAAGGTGCAAGGCAACAGGGCTAACCATGAAGGCACTCTCCTGCCTTTAATTGAATTTAATTAAATATGAAATGAGGGGTGGCTCAAGACATTTGCATGATGCTGTAGTTCTGGGAATTTTCTTCATTCACTTAAACGTAAATTCATTATGACTTACTCACTCATTGACTCACTACTATATATATATATATATATGTATATATACAAGCACTCTGACTCAATTATAAACTCACTCATTGATTTATTCACTTACTCACTCATATAAGAATACATGCCATCCCCTGTATAACACCTTATTCTTCAACCAATACTCATTCATCTCCTTCACCTACTTACTTATAACTCACTCACTTACTGTACTCACTTGTTCATTCAAAAACACCGTAATGCATTCACTCAATCTTTCTCTGACTCATATACTCAAAAACACTCACACATATTCATTTGTCGCATTCATAAACTCACTTACTCATACGCATACACATGTACTGTGTGTGTGTGTGTGTGTGTGTGTGAGTGTGTGTGTGTGTGTGTGTGTGTGTGTGTGTGTGTGTGTGTGTTTGCTTCTCTTTTCATCCTTATAAAACTTTGTGATAAATTGTGAAAGCTCAGTCTTGCAAAGCTTGTATCACTCGCAGCTCTTGAAACAGCTGGATTGTTTTCTGCATCACTTCTAAATCCCTTTGGACAAAAGCATCTGCCTGAGAAATCCATGTAAATATAAATATATCACACAGTGATGTGTGAACTTCAGAAAAAAAAAAAAAAAACATGCTTTTATCTCTCTCTCTCATTACAGGGCTGTTACTACCCACAAATGCCACTTTATTAAACAAAACCTAAGCATTGCATTGGAAAATATTAAACTATAGTTAATTTATTTTATTTACTCTTATTTCTGTATAAGTATTAAATGGATTAAGTGTTGCATGGATTAAACATATTGTCCTACGTACATCTACAGTACCACAGTAGGTTCCGTTCTGCAACAGTGCAAGGGTTTTTAATTCCATTTAATGTAACTTTAAAGGATACTTTAAAATACGTTTGTTAAAAAAAAAAAACTGCTAAGAACATTCTTCGGAAATGGATGGGAGTAGGATTAAAAGAGCAGTCTCAAACACACATCTTTACTTTATGCAAAGCGATCTCATTATGCAAAGATGATTATCTATAAATGCAAAAAAAAAAAAAAAAAAAAAACAGTGTCGTCTTGTGGTTGACCTTCATTTAGAATTGTCTTCATCTAGTGTGAAATATTGTCAGATTGGCAAAGTCACTTCCTTTACCATCACCCGAATGATCAACACCCACCCCAGCAGCCAGTGCGTACAACCGCTAATAAAATAATTATTCCAGTGCACTGCTTCTTGACTTGAACTGAAGGAGCAGCCTTTATATTGACACATATACATTATGTAATTTTTAATATCACAAAAATAAAGTGTAAGGTTGGCCATAATAATATACCAGTGCTGCAGATGGGGTCAAGGGCCTTGTTCATGAAGACGTAAAGCATTGATATTTATTTGAATCATTTGAATGGCGCGAACATTTTAAAGAAGGCCACACTTCCGTGAATGACGATCTTGGCCGAGGTGACTCGGAGCCCGTTGCAGTCATCCCTTTGAACATTCAACTAGTGGAATGTCTGATCCTTGAAAACCGATGGATAATTTGTTGCCATCTTGCAGAAGAGACGCATCTGTCTGTAGGAACTGTACACACAATTATTCACCAACCCCTGCGCATTACAGGAACTCATCTGGGAGTTATTGCCACATCCCTGTACGGTCCTGACCTCACTGCACTCCTGCAAATCTATGTTTGGACCATTAATGGAATTCCTGGGCCAGTGTATCAGACATGAAGCAGGTCCTCCAATCATTGCTTCGGCACGCTGGGATGCCGGAGCAATAAGATAAGCTTTCTACCTTGATGGTATCGAAGCAATAGTGAAACGCTGGGATAAGTGCATTAATGTACAGTAGCTGGGGATTATATGTAGAAATAAAGGGTTTTTTTAAACCCTAAAGTAAAGGATTTAAAGTAAAAAATAAAGTAAAAGTTTTTACTCTCCTAACTGTGTTCAGGTATTCTGCACAATCAAAGTCCTGATTTGACGTGAGCACCCGTCATACAAGAGGTTGGAATATCCAGAGTGATATATATCCAGTGTGCCGGAGAGTATTAACTTTGTACAATAGCTAAAGAAAGTGCAGCAGCAATCATTTAATCAGACGTCTGAGACACTCAAAGCCGTCTGCTGATTCAGGTGCTGAAAACAAAAAGTGTGTAAAAACACACTTTTTTTTTTTTTTTTTTAATTAAGCAGAAGACAAGTCTTAAAACTGTCAAAGAATTATTCTTTGGAATCAGATACTTTAATCTGAATCTCAACACACATTTAAGCTCCGGCTGTCCAAGAACAAGAATTATATTCAGTTTCTATTATAGTCCTACAGTTTGATAGAAGAAGAGATAACCCTGTCAGATCACACATGCATTTAAGTACGATTAAAATCTTTGACACATAATTTTAAGATGCCTGTCTAGAAGAATTATATCTTAGATAGAGCAGCACAAGGACTAGGCAGGCTGACAGCTGAAGGGTTGTGAGTATGACCGAGAAGACGGCATATAACTGCGACTCTGACAGGAGGTCCAGGTGTAATTGAAATGACAATTGAATCATTTTTCTAATACTGTACTATCAGTACTACTACTGTATTATCATTTGCTTCAGTTCATCGCTTCTGTGTGTATTTTATATTTTCATGACCTTTGCTTTTAAAAGATACTACTGTACTTGAGTAATGATTACATCACTGAAAAACATATTGATTAGCCTATAAACCTAGAAACTCTCTCTCTCTCTCTCTCTCTCTCTCTCTCTCTCCATTTGCATACCTACAGACAAACACCAGTGCTTTATTTATGAAAGCTTTACTTGATTTTAATGGATATCGGGTTTTTTTTACTCACTCAGCTATGATAGATTTTGCTAGCATATGAATTCCACAAAGTTCACTCGAGCTATTTTTGTGCACTAGTAAGCGCAGTCACATTTGGGTGCCCTGCTTGTGCATAGCATTAATGGCGAGTGACTGTGGTCATTTACAATTTAGACACACACACACACATACACACACTTGGAGCTACAAAAAGGAAATAAAAAAAACAATCTGACACAAGTAGTAATTAAGGTTAAGCCTGAAACTCACATTGCAATTTCAATTAGAAGAATGAAAGTGACTCATAGGAAGCCATGGGCCATAATGGGCCGAAAACATCTTAACATGTTAACACACACACACACACACACACGCGTGCACACACACACACACACACACACACACACACACACACGCACGCACACACACACACACGCACACGCACACACACACACACGCGCACAC
>JAAGKR010003997.1:14514-24658 GCA_011419295.1 Clarias macrocephalus | reverse complement strand
TCACACACACACACACACACACACACACACTCACACACACACACACACACACACACACACACACACACACACACACACACACACACACACACATCCTCCTTTGTGCTTTTAATTCCCTGTGGGCTTTGAAGACATGGCTGCAAACATCAGGCAAAACAACATCAAAGTAAAGCAAGTCCGTCTTTCTGGCCATAATCCACATGCACACACACACACACCACACACACACACACACACACACACACACACACACACACACACACACACACACACACACACACACACATTGACTGAAATACAGTATTTTGTATTAAACCATATTGTAAAATACTAGCTAATATATATATATATATATATATATATATATATATATATATATATATATATATATATATATATACACACACACAGGTCCTAACTCAGTTTCAGCAGTCTCCTCAGTTGTTTTCTTTGCTTGATGCAAGCCATGACCTTGATGAATTTGACCCTTTTCTATGTCTAGTATTCATACTTATTCATAGTATATACGCATAACTATATACATGCTTACAAAGAAGCCTTGCTGGTGTGTGATAGTTTGGGAAGCCTCAGCCTTCCAATTGTGTATTTGGGTTTCGGATGTGTGAGGTAGATCAAAAATTATCATTACTTTTATAAAGGGTAAATTTCACCACTACCGGAATATGTGAATGAAGTTGCAAAGAATGTAAAACTCACAAAATGATTATTATTATTATTATTCATTTATTTTTTTAGAGTTTATAGAGAAAAATGAAAACAACCATAGGAATATATATAGTCTATATACTGGATACAACATATAAAACAGCTTTAAGAGATTTGCTCAAGGGCCAAATCATGACAGAATGGTGGTGGTTCTTTGGTGGAGTTTGGACCTTCCAATCAGTAGTTCTGTCCTTTCCTTGTCCCATATTGTACAAGGGAAAGACACCCACATATAAGGACAGATGAAGCTTAGTGGGTAAAGCTCTGAGCTAATGAGAGGAAGCCTTTCCCTTGCACAATATGGTAAGTAGGAAATTAGTTTCTACATAACAGCTGCTTCAATATAAACCTCCTTTTGGTAAGTTAAATCATGATATACTGTATCTGTGTATCAGCCTACCTACTACTATATCCACAAATTGACAATTTCATACCATAAAATTACACATACTAGCAAATATTACGAGCATCAGATATTAAAAACCTGGACAGAACAGCTATGTGAATAAAACTACCTACTACACTAATGCACTTATCCCAGCGCTTCACTAGTACTTGGATACCATCAAGGTAGAAAGTTTTCTCAGTGATGATCAAACTGCCTGTTTGACTTTAAAACCGGCCTCCCAAGAACACCTTTAATGCCCTAGACATGTGGAAATGGCTTGGAACAAGGTCAGGACTGTATAGGTGATGTGGCAATAACTCCCAGTCAAGTTCCTTTAATGTACACATGGTTATGATGAATGGTTATGTGTATAATGTCTACAGACAGATGGGTCTCTTTGACAAGTTGATCACGTTTATCCATCGATTTTTAAGAATCAGACATTCCACCAGCTGAATATTCACAGGAATGACTACGGTGCCTTCAGAGCCACCTCAGCCAGGATCGTCATTCACGGACAGACAGCCTATTTAAAAGTATTTGCGCTATTCAAATGTCTTACTGCAGCTAAGACTCTCATCAGCATACCGTGTTTGAAGTCTTCTGGTTAATGTCAGTCAGTTTTTTTTTTTTTTTTTTTTTTGCCTTCATTTACTGAAAATTTCATCACAAGTCCCAGTTTGAATTGAACGCTTTTTTGTGTGTCTGATACTGATAAGATTTAGAGTATGTCATTTCTTTTTTCTTTTTTTTTTCGTTCCACCCATCAACACACCCACCCGTTCAACACACACAGACACACACACACACACACACACACACACACTTACAGAGTACGTTGAGTGTGTAGAAGGTGTTGACCCGCTCTGAGAGTGCAGCGCTAAAGGCCTGACAGGTGATCCTGCTGCCGTGTAGATGAGAAGAGAGAGGGAGCGCCAGAGAGCTGCTGACTGACATACCGCCATACACCGACTTCTTAGCAGCAGTCCCCTCTCCTAAAAGACTTTGGAGGGGAGTGAAGTAATGGAGTGAGAAGGTGGAGGAGGAGGAGGATGAGGAGGGAGTGAAGAACAGAACAGGAAAGCAATAGGCAAAGAATAAAATGCATTTACGGTGAAAATAAATAAATAAATGAAGGGCAGAAAAGGCTAGGGTTTGGTTACAAGAAAATAATCCAAAATTTTGAATTGCCACAGAGCACCATTAAAGTGACTAGAAATGAAGAGCAGTCCACTTGAAGGCAGTAACCAAGTACTGAGCTGATTAGACAGTAAAGTAACACTGACCATGATGCTACTACTACCATGCTTCACGGTGGGGAAGGGGTTTTACACATCATGTTAATGTTCTCATCATTGCTTTGCTATGATGGCTTATAACTGCTATGGCTCTGATAGTTTTAGGGCCAAAATTGCATTAAACAGTTTTGTACCCAAGTCTCCATCAGTGAACAATTGGTATCATTAACAAATCTTACTCACTCACTCATCATCTATACTGCTTAATCCTGTATTCAGGGTCACGGGGGGCTTGGAGACTTAGGGCACAAGGCGGGGAACACCCTGGACATAGTGCCAATCAATCGCAAGGCACACACACACACACACACATTTACTTATTCACACATTCATTCACACACTACGGCCAATTTGGGAAACGCCAATTAGCCTAACCTACATGTCTTTGGACTGTGGGAGGAAACCGGAGCACCCGGAGGAAACCCAGCAAGCACGGGGAGAACATGCAAACTCCATGCACACAGAGACGGGAATCGAACCTGGCCGGGAACCGAACCCGGACCCTGGAAGTGCATGGCGACAAAGCTTAACGTTTAATAAAATACATTAATTTTGACCATATAGCACAGGGTCATCGAAGGAATTTATTTACATTCATGCTCTCTCGTATCACCACGGATGAAAGTAGGCCAGTGTTTTTTGTCATCGTCATTGTGGAGTATTGTGTATAGAATGATGAGGAAAAAATTTATCTCATTTTAAGATGAGTGTGAAACGTAAAAAATATGCAAAACTTTTATTTCACACTGTAAATCTGTGTTTTCTCAAACTAGTTTCACAGGGTTATATAAATTATCTTTGCTTGCATGACCTTTGTTACCTGGTGGCACCCAGACTCCAGCTGAGGTTAGCTTTTGGGTTGCTGCTTCCAGCCAGACACTCCATCGTGATCGTTTCTCCAGCATGCAGCTCCTTCTTTTTCACCGTAATCTTCAAACTTACTGCGGGGACTTTAACAGCAATCCAACACACAACACCAGAACACTTCAGCACACATCTGTCACCGAGTGCAAAAGAAACAGCTCTAAAAATTCTACTCGGATCTGCATCCCAAAGGATCTTATCTGCTAGAGTGAATGATGACAGTGACACTCATGCTAATAATGAGCATCACAGAGCTACAGATCTTTTGAGAAATCAAACAGCAAACAAGTTGCTAAAGCAGGGAACCGGTTTGATAAAAAAAATAAATAAATAAATAAAAAAAGTAGGGAAGGTTAAAGTAACGTATCCGGTGTTCTCTGGAGGTTGGCTGTGCTGGAAATGCACAGCCGCAAGTGACACCATTGTTTTCTGAGACTCACATTGATTCAGTGATAGAATTTGTTTGTTTGAGTCATCTGATGAATCAGACGGCATAATTATTCCCATAGTGCAGTTAATTACAATGAATTAATCAACAATTAATTACCCCTGCTTTGTTTTAAGTTTCTGAATTTGTTCACATTTTAAGAATAAACCTATAAAAACCATTTAGAGTCAAAACAAATTCAAGGTATACGATGATGGACTCACACTGGACCCGAAGTTTAGTTTCAGCTGATCGTACTTGCTTGGCCTCGTTGGTGGCCTCGCAGCGATACGTGGCTAAATTATCACTGGGTTGGAGAGTGAGAAGAAACTCTCGTGACACACCGCGCTCAGACTGGATGTGTTTCGATGCCACCTGCACAACTTTATCATTCTAATATCACACACACACACACACACTTGTCAACACAACGTTCAGCTTTGATGCAGTGATATTCATTGATAATAATTTAATAATAATAATAATAAAAATAATAATAATAATAAAAATAATAATAATAATAATAATAATAATAATAATAATAATTATTATTATTATTATTATTATTATTATATAACATATAATACATTATAATATATTAAATATATAATACACACATAATAATAATAATAATAATAATAATAATAATAATAATAATTATAATAATAATTATTATTATTATTATTATTATTATTATTTTTATTATTATTATTATTATTGTAGTATTAGTAGTAGTAGTAGTAAATTTGTTGATCTTTGTTTAAACCTGGTAGATCAACTTGTTCCTATTCCATAATTAAGAAATTTGGGGATTAAGTTAATGAGATACCTCTTAAATGAGGTACTTCCTAAAATTAGTCAATGAGCCTCCATCTAGAATGCATAGTTCTATGTTCATAAATACATAAGATATATCTACAGTTTGGTCCAATGTGTTATGTTTTTTTTTAACTGTTTAATATATATATATATAAAACAAAAAAGCTGTTATGCAAGAGGCACACTATCAATTCATATCTGAAAATATTTCTTAGCGCACAGTCACACACCTACACTCTGCATACATTTTCTCCTGGCATCACATGATAAGTGACGAGTCAGTCATTATTCCCAAATAGTATGCTAGTGGTGACTTTTAAATATAGTAGGACTTTAAAATATATACGCTATACTGTACACAGACCTTAAACCACGTCAAGCGGCCTGTTGGGTTTCCTCCACTAGAAAAACACACCAGCCGAATGATCATCCCTGAGCGCAGGAGAGTTCCTTCTGGTGGGGCGTCTAACCAAACCTTCTGAGGAGGATCTGAAAGGAGGGAGAAAGAAGGCGAGAGAGAAAAAGAGCGTACAATTATTCTAATGAATCCATCTTTGATTGAGTGACAATAAAAGTGTAAATGATGGTATAGCGAAGCGCGTTTCACACTCACAGTACACAGTAAGCGTTTGGGTTTGGATTTTGGAAAATCGTGTTCCTTTATTAAACGCTTCACATGTAAGCAACTGTCCGTTTTCCTCCCTGGACACGGTGTGAGTCAGGTTAGACAATGTCATCATCCCACCATTCTCTCCCTTCAGAACACAGAAATCACCTCAACATGATTTACATTGACAATAGAATTAATGCCAGTGATGATGACAGACATGGTAACATGAAAATCCTCTTACACGATACGCCCAAAAGTATGTGAACACCTCCACATCAAACCCATACAGTATGAGTTCCTTGCCAAAACCTTTGCCACAAATTCGGTGAGCACACAATCATATAAAATGTCACATTTTTTATGTGCATTACAATTTCCCCTTACTTAGACTAAGAAGCCTAAACCTGGTCTATCCTGACTGTGCCTCATACACAAAGCGGGATCCATAAAGACATGGTTTGCCAAGTATAGTATGGAGGGGAAAAAATGGGATGGGATAGGATGGGATGTTCAGCAAACATATGTACTGTAGGTGTCAGGGGCAGTTGTCCAACTTTTGGCCTCATAGTCTGTGTATCTGTCTGTATATCTAGCTGTCTTGGGAATATTGATAAGAATGTTTAAGCCCAAGCACATGCTATTATAAAACTGTAATGCTAAAGGGTTGAGATTTCATCTGAAGTGATGCTTGCTTTTAACATACATTCTTTCCATTCAATAACATTAATAATCAATGATGTACCAGTAAACTGGTGACAGGACCAGGGCCACCCATGCACAGTATGTTTGAGGTAAACAAATGCAGGAATCCAGATGGGTATTACAATTGATACAGTACAGAGTGCCTCCCATCCCTCCCCTCTGAGAGAGCTCGGCCAATCAGCTCCCCCTGGATGCGGGAGGCTACAGCATCACCTGGAATCGAAGTAGGGAATCATTCATAGATGATAGGGCAAGCACTTTACCACTGACCCACTCTTGGACCCAACCTATAGTTGATTTCTTAATTTTGTATTTTCAATTCATTGTAGGTGACAGTTATTCACTACAGCAACACCACTGACCTACTCTTTCAATTGATTCTCATTTCGAAGTTCACTTGCACTCTAGCAGGAGGACAATCTACAGTAATTAGTAAAAGAAACCAATACTGAGCTCATCATCATGTCTCATGAGCTAAAACTCATGTGTCACATTGTCATAATGTGGTTTAAAATATTATTCATCCTATCTATGTTAAATACAATTTCAAATAATTTTTTTTTCACCATTTTTCTTTTTTGAAAGACTACTTGAAAAAGTCCTAAATTTTTTCAATGCTATAACTTTTGGCTACAATGAGACTAAAGACTAATTATAATAAGAAATCCGTCTAATGTGTGGTGTCACTCTAAGTACTCTGGCTTTATAAAAGATAGCTTAATATCATGGCTATTTATGTGCACTGCAGCAATAGGTCTGAGACTAAAGGAAATTATAGGTAAAGGTGACTGATCCAATGTCTAGACAATAATTTCTTGACTCATAAGTTCAAACATGGTGTATTTGTCCATGTACTTGTTTTTTTTTTTTTTAATATGGACTTTACAGTGGCAAAGTTTAAAAAGAGTAATTACAGAGTTTCAATGAAAGAAAAAAAAAAAACATTTTACAGATAAAAGACCAAAAAGGTCTCTGACAGTATTTAATTTTTTTTTCATCCAGAACAAGCGATATATACAGTATATATAATTTTTTCCTTTTTTTTTTTTTTTTTCATTTTCATTTTAATGTCAAACACATTTGCAAGCAGTCTGATTTGCGCATGTGAAGAGGTGGCATCGGCGTAACCTTTGCAACCTCACTGTGCACGCTTAATTACTGTCAAGTGAAGAAAAAAACACGTCACAGAAAGCGCAGGTAGAGACAAAAATACAAGCACTGAAACAACACAGTGCGAAAAAAAAAAGGTCATTCTTATTCTCTTGTAATATATATCAAAGTGTAATAAAATAGCACTGGGTGCATGCAAATGAAAAATGTAATCAAATGGAAAATTTATCAAAATGAACAAGGGCTCCTGTGAGGGGCGAGGAAGCCTTGTGCTGGCTTTTATTCACTTACATTTCATTAAACTCAAAAACTCCCCAAAAGTACTGGGGAAAAAATAATAAGGAAAAAAAAAATTAAACTAAACAGAATCTCAAAGGAAATTAAGTAGCGGCACAAAGCGTCCAAACTAAAGGATGAGTCATTCGAACTCCGCTATGGACAAGGCGGCAGGATCCGCTTTATAGCATAATAGCAGAATTTGAGTTTTAATCAAATACTCCACTCTAGCAAGTGGTTGAGTGTCAGAGCAAAAACCCCAGAAGGTTTTTATTTGACAGCATTTTATACCACCCAAGACTTCAAGACTGAACTCATCATGTGCTCAAAGCTCTAAACCGCTCAAAGTCTTACTTTAGAAGGAGCGCAATGATTCATAATGTGTCTAAATTAATCAGAGCTGCATTAAGGCACAAAGACTGTAAAGGATAGTTTTATCTGAAAAATTAGTTATGAAACTGGAAGGCTAAACGGATGAAAGTTCTTCTTAAATGATTTTTATGATTTGCTTTTACTTTATACATACTTAGAATCAGTACTTTTAACACATGCAATTTGCAGCAGGAGTCTGTATTATTAGCAATATAGGATAATGCTTTATGAATAGTCATAGTTAGAAATTCTAGTACCTGAAATTATTAAATAAATCACTGCAAATGTGGTTTATCATTATTCGGTAACTTATATCACTTGATCCAACACATTCTACAATTTTGCTTTTTATGATATTTTCTTATATCATAAAGAAATGTGTGCATAAGGTAATAAAGTCACATTCAAAATACACGTTCCTGTATATGGCTAAACGTTGACAGGTGACCCTTTATGGGCCTTTCCCAAAATCCTACCACAAACATACCACACCCCAGTCATCTTCATCTTTAGTGGATCAATGCCTGGTTGATCCACTAAAGCTCCTATTGCTGAATGAACACAATCCCCACTGCCATGCTCCAAAATCTAGTGGAAAGCCGTCTCAAAAAAGTGAAGGTTATAATAGATTGTTTGCACATGACATCACTTCCGCTGCATCACGTGTTACTGGAGGCCAGGAAGTGATTTTCAACATAAGAGACACTATTTCTAGCTCTCAAAGTTAGCTCTCGAGTACCATAACGTAATGATGGGAATAAAAAAATAATGAATATGAAACATAGGCAAGCAACTTTATATCTATGTTTATGTAGTTAAACGTTTCTTCACTTTGTTAGTCTTAAACTTCTCTTTTTTTTTCTTTTTTGGCTTTTATTTATTCATTTATTTATTTATATTTTGCTTTATTGGACACCCCATGAAGTACAACTGGATTTTCACCCTTGTATGTTAAAAAAATAAAGCAAACCATCATTTTGATTGACAGCTCAACTCGTCAATCATATTACAGTATAAGGAGACTGGCATGAATAAGCAATATGTCATGCCCAATCCAGTGCAGTGCATGTACTGTAAGCACTGGTTAGGTACTTGTATATCTACTGCCATCATAACAAGCACATCTTTTTAAATCTGTTGTGAAATTGCGCCTCTTCATAACATAAGCACTACATCCAAAATATTTGGTGATCTTCTGATTACCCAATACCTTTGCAATATTGTCTAAACTATCATAATACCCCATCTTGTCCATCCTGTGTTCACTTAATGCCCTCCAGAGTGATATTGAGCATCATAACGGACACATGATTGCAAACAACTTATTCGAGCAAAACTAGATTTTGGAGCATGGCTGAGGGGATTTGTGCTCATCCAGCCACAAGAGCATTAGGGAGGTCAGGCACTGAAGTTGGGTGAGGACGCCTGGGGTGCAGTCAATGTCCTAAATCTGCAGTGTTACTAAATCTGTAAAGGGATACAAGGGTTACCATATGGAACAAGAATACACGGTTCTGATGTTCAAGTGCCTATGTTCCTCTGGTCACATAGGGTACGAAATCCTGGTCATGAAATCATAATTAGTGCATAACATGTACTGTAGACTATTTTAGTCATGTAGACTGTTTGACAGTATTGCAATTTTTTTATGCTATTTTGAGCAAGTTATACTGCCCTTTCTATACAAGTCTGTGGTTACATCTGAGGTGTGAATGCTGAAGTACAATTTACCTACTGTATGCACTAACTCAACTTTGTATTACATGCCTATAGGACTGCATAAGCTGAACTGGAAAATACATATCGTTTGTATCTATGTATCTATGTATGTATGACTGCCGGCTTGTACACTAGTGTGTTTGATATTATTATTATTATTATTATTATTATTATTATTATTATTATTATTATTATTATTATTAATAATAATAATAATAATAATAATAATAATAATAATAATAATAATAATAATAATAATAATAATAGATAGTTTTTCTTTTGGGAATTAATTACATACAGTCATGAACTAAAAGGTGAAAATAAATGTCATTATTTTTTTCAGGTATTTATTATTTAATGTATGCATAGATCATAATTTCAGTTAACAATATATTTTTTTTCCAATTTAATGAATAATAACATGAAAATGTAATGAATTAATAACATTTATGTTTTTATTTCTTCCTCAATTCCACATTCTAGTAAAATAAAAATAAAAAAAAGTTTTAAGTAAGAAAGTCAGCTTCTGAGAATAATCCTGTGTCTTTTACCTCAGTAATGGTGGTGTCAGTGGTATTCAGCTCCTTGAAGCCAAGCCACCAGCGGATATGAACTGGTGGATTACTGGAGGATGTGGAGCACCACATATTCACCTCTGTTCCTTCTATAGCTTCAGAGGAGCCACTTAGCTCCACATTAGAGGGCTCAACTGTTAGATTGGGAGCGACAGAGGGAAAAAAAGAAGACAGATAGTGCAGGTCAGTGTTGCTTCTAAGAAGAAAAAGATCTCAAGTGCAATGAAATGGATAAAATAACTAGCTTACACTGAAAAA
>JAAGKR010003997.1:2501-14494 GCA_011419295.1 Clarias macrocephalus | reverse complement strand
CCTTTGCAATATTGTCTAAACTATCATAATACCCCATCTTGTCCATCCTGTGTTCACTTAATGCCCTCCAGAGTGATATTGAGCATCATAACGGACACATGATTGCAAACAACTTATTCGAGCAAAACTAGATTTTGGAGCATGGCTGAGGGGATTTGTGCTCATCCAGCCACAAGAGCATTAGGGAGGTCAGGCACTGAAGTTGGGTGAGGACGCCTGGGGTGCAGTCAATGTCCTAAATCTGCAGTGTTACTAAATCTGTAAAGGGATACAAGGGTTACCATATGGAACAAGAATACACGGTTCTGATGTTCAAGTGCCTATGTTCCTCTGGTCACATAGGGTACGAAATCCTGGTCATGAAATCATAATTAGTGCATAACATGTACTGTAGACTATTTTAGGCATGTAGACTGTTTGACAGTATTGCAATTTTTTAATGCTATTTTGAGCAAGTTATACTGCCCTTTCTATACAAGTCTGTGGTTACATCTGAGGTGTGAATGCTGAAGTACAATTTACCTACTGTATGCACTAACTCAACTTTGTATTACATGCCTATAGGACTGCATAAGCTGAACTGGAAAATGCATATCGTTTGTATCTATGTATCTATGTATGTATGACTGTCGGCTTGTACACTATTCTTGCCATTATTCTTTTATTCCAAGGAAATATGCAATGAAAATGCCCAGATATATAATGTGTATGCATAGATCATAATTATTCCTTTCAGTTAACAATTTTTTTTTTCAAATTTAATGAATAATAACATGAAAATATAATGAATTAATAACATTTATGTTTTTATTTCTTCCTCAATTCCACATTCTAGTAAAATAAAAATAAAAAAAAGTTTTAAGTAAGAAAGTCAGCTTCTGAGAATAATCCTGTGTCTTTTACCTCAGTAATGGTGGTGTCAGTGGTATTCAGCTCCTTGAAGCCAAGCCACCAGCGGATATGAACTGGTGGATTACTGGAGGATGTGGAGCACCACATATTCACCTCTGTTCCTTCTATAGCTTCAGAGGAGCCACTTAGCTCCACATTAGAGGGCTCAACTGTTAGATTGGGAGCGACAGAGGGAAAAAAGAAGACAGATAGTGCAGGTCAGTGTTGCTTCTAAGAAGAAAAAGATCTCAAGTGCAATGAAATGGATAAAATAACTAGCTTACACTGAAAAACATTGGTTATTGGTTCCATGTGACTGCATTACATTACTTTAACATGTTGTTTTCATATCCTCAATATGATTGCATTATGTATTTTCAAGAGGCCTAAATAAAACCACATACTGTAACAATCTCTTTATACTAAATTTCGTTAATATACAGTATACTCGTGAGCAAAAGAAACACTGCACATATACTTTTCTTTAACAATTCTGTCAAATAAAAAAAGAAAGGTCTTAATTTTAAACAAAAATCTGTGTCCATCAACACCAGAAATTAAAAATTGAGGCAACTATGATGTATTGTCAACATTGGACCGAGATACAGCCTCCTTTCATGTCCAGCAAGTCCAGTTGCAGCCAAAGGTTGTTGAATAGTCCAGTGACCATGTACTGTATAACAATGGAATATCAGCAGCAGCAGTAGTGGCAACATTTTCTGTGTGGTTTCTCAAATTACTACATTGATGATGTTTGTATTGCCTTAATTAGTCTGTCTTGTCTTGGCATTGTGACTTTTGGCCTTACAGACCATGGGCAATGAGCAGTGGAACCAGTTGCTCAGAATCTGTTCCATAGCCTGGAAAACCTGGAAATGGTATTCCTGGCAACTCCAAACCATTTGGCGTTGCACCAAGTTGAAGCATTCCGATGGCCCTCTCTCTGCTGGCCATGTCTAAACTGGGCATGACAATGTGAAGACAAAATGGAGAACCTGATTTTCCTCCCTAATTTTGCTTCTCTAAGACATGTCAGCTGGACACTTACTGTCAGATGGCACACTTTAAAGAAGATGTAAGTTAGGTTATCTAAGATAAGTTACCTATTATTTCCTGAGCATGTCCATAATTGTACCTTATTGGTGCTCTTGATTCAAGAAGGAAAACAAAATTATAGATTACACTTTGGGTTTGTTTTCGTAACAGTACCCCTTTTATTTTTTTTATTTTTTTTTTATTTTTGATTGTGAAGCCAGCTACACCGTGACACATAATTTCGAAATAGCGGAACTTTCAACCAAGACCTTTCTTTCCATCCCTTCAGATTAAAACCTAGAAAAAGCTGTTTCTCTAGTACAGTACTAATGGGGTTATCAGTACCCAATTCTATTTACGGAGAAACTAAAGAGAAAGTATACTGTAGGTGTAACAATAAGTTAAACCTGTCACATAGTAAATTTTTCATTATTGTTTTCACTGTTTATAGTTTGAAAGGTGTTCCTGAATGCCAATCATAATTATAAGTTATAAGCATCATCCATGTTTTTCTCAAATCTCACTTTCTGAGGTAAACACACTAAGCCCTTATTAGACCTCATTATTAGTAGAAGTTGCGTTGGATAAACTATTCAAACTCTATTCTACACTGTAAGTGGCTACACATACTGTTTACAAGTTATCTATTTATAGCCATTTTGCTGTGGGAGTAACTAACATCCTGGTCAAAAACACATTATTCACTGTATGTCATTACATCAAAGGAAACTGGGAATCAAAACATTATATATTTATAAACATGTGAACATGATTAAAAAAAACAGCATAATAGATTTTATAATAATTAATTTCCTAAAGAAAATGTGTCAAAGTATGTCATAGAAACAAATGATTAAAATGAATGTTTGGCAAAGTACAAATACTTTATTACTGTACTCAAGTAGAATTGTAATGTAATGTATCAGCAGTGCAATTTGTTATTTATTTATCAACTGTATTTATTCATTACAACTTTCACTTTTACTCCACTACATTTCATAAATAAAACATGTACTTTTACTCCTAAACATTTTCCCTAAGCATCTAAAATACTCATAACTGCATCAATTCGAATTGGTGACATAATGCATGTCTTTTTGTAATGAAACAACCAAAATGCCATCATGGATGCCATCGCACGCTCTGCCGCTAACATTACAACTCTGGTGGTGACAAAAAAAAAAAAAAAATGATACACCACAGTGATCTCAAGAAATGTTTTTGTGTGTTGGATTTTTTTTTTTTTTTTCCCTAAAGGATGAGGTCACTGAATTATTGCCATTCAAAATCTCTGCTTCCATCAAGGAAAAGGTAATTTAAATTAATAATGAATATAGTGGATCCCCAATAAAAATGCTGATTAACATTGAATAAATAAAATAATCATCAATAAAATAACATTAATTAAATATATGTATTATTTAATTTAATATCGGATATTTATTTTTGATACTTAACTACAGGTATTATAATATACTTTAAGACTTTTACTCAACTATATTATTGATATTCTAGAAGGTGACTTTGACTTATTAGAGTAATTTTCTTGTAAGATGCCTGTACTTTTACTCAAGAATCGCTTTCAAATACTTTACAAAAAGACTAGTTTAAAACGTAAAAAAAAAATCATATATATATTTTTGTTTGTTTCCCATCCCACCACACATATACACTCCTGGTCAAAAGAAAATACATTCTCTCTTAAATATATGCATTTATTTAGTAGGGTTTACTTACAGGTATTAGGTATAACAGATTTCAATATATAGTCATTTTTAAAGCCTTTTTTTTTTTAATATGTACTTTATTTTAGTTTAGTAATGTGTAGACCCCTAGATTTCATTCATATATTGATTTTGTTTGTTTGTTTACATATTTGAAGGATTTCAACTCACTGCACAAGATGTGACACACAGGTCATGACATTTAACTAGCATTTGGACATTCATGAACTTCACGACTAGCTACAGCATAACTTTTTAACAAGCCTTCAATTAGTTATAAACCACACTTTGCTAATTGATTCTTCTCCCTATGCATCACTTACAACTTCATAGTCTTTTACAAATCAGACTGCCACAATTAAAAGGTGCACTAATTAAAACAGTCTCTGGAGGGAACCCAAATGTCTGCGTCGGCATGATTTCCTATTTCGTTCCTTTTCACAAGTTTGATGAAGCATTTTAAAAGCCACTGCAGAAACAATAACAATTACTTGCATTTAGTGTTCACCCCTGGTTTGAGAAAATTACTTAATAAAAGTGAAGCATTAAAGAGGGGTAGATTCATTAAGTTGCCATGGAAATATAAGATATTAACAAAATGTTAATGATACAAAACTTTTTTGGTAAACATCCAGCAAAGTTTGCAAGCAAAAATAAAAAGACAAAAAAATATATATATAATAAAATGTTAGGAATTTCCAAAGGCATCACAGCATGAAGATTAAACCTGGAAGATTAAAACTAGGAGAATTAAGTAGCCTGTCTTGATATTGTAAAGTGCACAACTGATTGACATCCATCTGTCTGCGACTTTCTGTTATTCAATCAAGCAAAAAATATCCAAGTTGAAGGATTGTTCACCGTTCCATATACAAACTGCTGCACTACACAATAAGCATGAAGTCATTCCCTGATTTTACTGTACATGTAAATTTATAAATGCTAAAGCATGTCACATATGCCTTTAAATTTTCAATCTAACAAAGATTTTAAAGTAGGCTTGGATATGTTCCAGAAATGGCTTTATGGTCAACTCAATTAATTTTTACTTGTGTAGCATTTTTAACCTTAACCATTGTCACAAAAAGCATTTTTTATTTTATTTTATTTTTTTAGCTTTTTTGATCCTAAACGGGAATAATTCTCTGTACTCTGTGCATGAAAATCCTAGTAGATCAGCAGTTTCGGAAATACTCACAACCAGCTTCTGGTACCAACAACTATGCCACGTTTATATCACTTAAATCATCTTTCTTCCCCATTCTGATGCTTGGTTTGAACTTCAGCAGATCACCCGGACCATGTCTACAAGCCTAAATACATTAAATCAATGGCTAAATACAATGTCACTAGGTGTACCTAATGAAATGGCCTGTAAGTGTATAATTGCAAGATGTGGACTGGAGTTTTCAGAAACATAATGATTCTGATCACCTGATCAAAAAGTGTGCTAATCAAGTCAAAGATCAACTTCATCATAAGCATTTATATATTTTCAAGTTTGATAGTGTTATTTATTACAATATGTACTACAGTATATTAAATGACCTTACAGAAAACTTTGACACCAATCCGCCACCAATACAAGTCTCTGCATTACTACAGAAACTGTAACAAATGCATTACTACTGTATATGTAAATATGTCATTGCAGAAAATCAATTAACACATCCTGGCCAATCAGAATTGTACGCTTAACTGCTCTATGTTTAAACGTGTTTAAAATATTAAAACTGATGATAATTTAAGTGAAAAATAGTCTGTAACCTAATTACATATCCTGGTCAATGTTCCTTGATGTCAGTCAGTCTATTTGTTTTGCAAACAATGTCATCAGGTCACATTTAATACTACACTTTTTGGCTCGTTAGACACTGAGAACAAATGAGTCTGTATGAATTGAAGGTCATAGGAAGTAAAAATGAAGCCTGATGACTCACATATGACGGAGATGGTGCGGGTGATGACCATAGGAGATCGGGTCACCTCATTAACACTTTCACATTGCAGCACAGCATTATTGTCTTCTGGCTTTACATCCATCAGCAGAGTACTGCTGGCCTTACCGGAGTCAATGTCCATTTCCCAAATAGTGGACAACACCTCACTGTTCTGAGAGAGAGAGAGAGAGAGAGAGAGAGAGAGAGAGAGAGAGAGAGAGAGAGACAGAGACAGAGAGAGAGAGAGAGAGAGAGAGAGAGAGAGAGAGAGAGAGATTATTATTTAATGCAATGAGAATGAGAGAGTGAAAGGAAGGAAACAGACAAAGCATATGAGTGAGAAACAGAATGAGAAGCAGGAGTGAGAAAAAAAAAAGAAACCGAAGAGAAGAGATTAAGACACAAAAAGAGAAGAGGTTAATTCTGGCAATATAACACGAGAGGGAGCGCTGTTGTACTGAGTATCAGGACAGATATGATATAATATCCTCGGCCCTCGGGCTGTGGCTTGGTGCCTATAGACCGCATGATGCCGCAAACCGTGTGTCAAAGATAAGAAGGCCGTGCCGATATTCAGTGCAACATGACCTCAGATGTAATATTGGGTTTATATAACAGTTCTACAAACACCATTTATTATCAATAGATTATGATTTGTTTGTTTAGTTCAACAATATCATTTATTAATAGCTCCACAACTGACTGTTGCAAAGCAACACGAACAATACACACAGGATATTACCACCTACTGTAGCTGCAGTACCTGTGGTTGACGGAAAAAGAGTTTGTAGAAATAGTTAAAAAGTCAAGGCTAAAAATAAGCTGATCAGCTTTAACGTAATCAGTGACATTAGTTCAGGTTGAAGCCCACGTGCATGTCTGCCTGCAACAAAGATGAACCCCTAAATTTTTTTTAAAACTGTAATTTCACAAAACTTTGTTTGGTGTGACAACATTATATAATGGGTTCCACTGGATTGGTGGCTAAATATTAGGAAGTTGTACAAGTTTTACCAAGTTCAGTCATTTCATCATATTACAATCAATAGGAAAGAGAGAATATAGAAAAGTTTATCTTTAATCACAGATTGTGAATTTTGTCTTTAAATGACTCCAGTGGGTAAATATTCACTTATCCCACTTCGGCACTGTTATTTCAGCAGTGAAAATAATAAGTAATCTCAGTAAAAATATCCAGTTCAGATTTTCTAATTAATATCTATTGGTGCAGGTGTGTGTTTAAATTGAGCAAGTGGTTTTTATTTATTAGTAGCTTACCTTAAAGTAGGTTAGGTTACCTTAAAGTATTAAATTCGACACCTAACTGTTTGTAACTCAACTTAATCACTATTAGTCAACATTTTGATTTCAGTTACGGCTCAGGTTGAGCTTCAGAGCCAGAGGTTAATTAAAATCATTAAAATCACAAATTACTTGGTCAGAACTAATTGTTGTACAAAAATCTATAAAACAACAGCAAATGAGAAAAACAAGAAGAGGACCCTTTTTTTATACTACTTATTTTGTACAGGGTCACTGGAAGCCAGGAGCCAGGGGACTTAGGGCACTAGGCGGGATACACCTGGGATATCAACCCATCACAGGGGACAAGAACACAAACACTACAGGCAATTCTGAATGCCACTCTGCATGTCTTTGGGCGGTGGGAGGAAACTGGATTACCGGGAGAAAACCCACCAAGCTGTGCATTTATTGAATGAGCACTGCGCTACGTCCGAACTGACTGCACTATTTTATGTTTATCTAATATTTTTAACTGTTTCATTTTATGATTATTTTTTTCTCTTTTATATAAAGCACTTTGAATTAGCATTGTATATGAAATGTGCTATGCAAATAAACTTGCCTTGCCGTGCCAAGCATGGGGAGAACATAAAAAAATCCACGCAATACAGACCTGAAGTGGGATTTGACCTGCACTGTAAACCCTAATGCTCAAAGTAATTAAACATATTGAGTACTGTTAACTTAAATAACTAAAATTAGTTCAAATTAATAGACCTTGATGAATATTTAGAACTTTTTGGTATTTATGAGTTTGTAGAAATGACACTTAGCTGAACAAATTTGATATTTTAAGTGATTGTAAGTACTTAAGTAACAGTAACCGTCATCTTAAAGTTCCACCGACTTAAAATCTTTCAGACTAGCGATTTTGTGTCTGACGTCATCAGGGCAATCGGGCACTGGTGGATCAGTGGGAGGTGTTTCGCCTGCCATGCGAAAGTCCCTGGTTCGATTTCCAACAACTGGATGAAGTGCCTGTCCCAAGCCCAGATAAAATGGGAGGGTTGCGTCAGGAAGGGCATGTGGTGTAAAACCTGTGCCAAGCTGGTGTGCGGACCGGATTGTCTGCTGTAGCGACCCATTGCCGGGAGCAGCCGAAAAACCAACGACAATTTATTTGATTTGCAACAACTAAAAAAAAAAAAAAAAATATATATATATATATATATATATATATATATATATATATATATATATATATATATAATTGCTATTAAATAGTATGAGTTAGGTGACTCAATAATGCAAGTAAAGAACGGTTAATATGAATGAGTACAACAAACTCAAAAACTGATAGATCTGTTTACTTAAAATACATCATTATTTAAATAATTTGATGTAACTGATTACCTCAATTACCTCAAAAGTTTTGCCAACTTATTCGGGTTTACAGTGTGGGGTGCAAGGCCACAGGGCTAACCACTATGCCACAGGACATGATAAAAGTAAAACAATATTGCCCAATCAAAAAATTATAATAATAAAAAAATAATAGCACACTCACTGATCACATTTTGTTTTGATGATGGTGCACAGTGTGGTGGTGATTTCATGTGTAAAAATGACTTTCACAATTTGATTTCTGGAATATGCCTGTGCCATCAGGGAAGAGAAAGTCCATAAACGTGATAACCTGGTAATTCTCTACATTCAGGTCATCAGCTGAATTAATTATATTGCTGAGCCTAGACTCCAAAGGATTACAGAGATGGAATCTTCTCCCTTCTTCCATTGTTTCTTTTGCCATCAGTGTGACAGTGGCTGGAAAGAAATGCTATGTAGAAATGTACTTTGTGTGTGTTTATACTGTCCTGTATGCTGTGTCTGAGGTTGTGTTTTGTGTTTGAGCAGGAGTAGAGAGTAAGCTGAGTGGTATGTTTCCCTGAGGATGCTCTGTGCATTTTTTCTGCAGTATTGTATGTATGAAGTGTCCATGGAGGCGAGGTCAGATCCGATGATCCTCTCTGCAACCTGTATGACTGTTTGGAGAGTGGGTGACGGCTGAGTCCACATAGGGCACATAGCTGTGGACTGTGCACATTGTGCATGTGGAAAAGCTCTTATTTTTACTATTATACTATATTATATTTGTCAGACCACATTTCTTCCAAAAAGGTCAAGGTTCATCAGAGTCCTTCCAGGTTTTAAGAAAGTGCTGGACAGCTGTTAAGCCAATTCCAGTCATTTAAAATCTTTTTAATTGGTTTTTGGTTTTCTTGATGTAGGCCAATAATTTTGACCCATCTGAAGTGGTGACTTTTTTCGTATAAAGAAATAGAGAGAAACAGTCAATTAGTAATAGGTGGACAACTTTTGATAGGAGATAATTGTCAGAATGACGAGGGAAAAGGGGAATGCAGAGTGTAAAAGAGACCATTAGAATGAGACAAGCAAATACAAGGAGAGAAAAGTGAGTCAACTAACGACCATAGCTAGCCATAAGTAATGAATGCTAATTAACCTCTTACATATGGTGGCTGTCAAGTCATTCGACATTATTGACAAACTGAAGAGTCTGATTAGCGCACATAGCTTGTTGGCTAGCCAGATGAAATGGTATTAAAAATGTCGATCTGCCAAATAACATGTTAGATACAAAGCAGACAGTAAGCTCCCATTTATATATATAAATATGCTCCTCTGGCTGAAAGACAATTCCTCCCAATATGATTTACAACATTTTTGTGAACTCATTGTCTAAGTGAACAGGGAAAGAAAGACAATTGTAAAAAAAAAAAAAAAAAAAAAAAGGAAATTACCATGTACTACCAGGGAGTGAGAGATGGCAGTCGCTGAGGGAATAACACTGAGGTACTGAAAGAGGGAGGTATTGACAGGAAAGTGTAAGGAGAAAAAAATAAAGACAAAGGAGAGCACAAAGGAATGAGAGGGAGAAATAGATGGAAAGGGAGAATGACAAGATATTTCTGTTTTGAAACAACCTCCTGCTGTGAGGAATTTATTCAGTTTTAGCCCTGAATGCTAGCGTTAGCCTTTTCTGGACCAGCAGATGTAGCAACATCTTTCTCTCTCTCTCTCTCTCTCTCTCTCTCTCTCACACACACACACACACACACACACACACACACACACACACACACACACACACACACACACACACACACACAAAATCCTATTCACAAAGGATGACACCATAAAAACACATTCCTGTAAAGCCCTTGAGAACACAAACCTGCCTTCGGTTTTTTTTTTTTTCTTTTTTTTTTTCTGGATTTTCCAGTGTCCTTGGTTAAACCCCACTGTGTACTTGTATGTGTGACTGTGTGTTTTTGCCTTTATTTGTTCATTGACAGTTTGACTGTAAAGCTGTGGTTGTGAGTGATGGAGAGAAACCACAGAGAGAGACTCTCAGAATACAGTGTGGCCTCAAAAACAATAAATTGCCGACCACATTTCTTACTCATCCAGCGACAGAGTCGTGCGAGGTTACACAGCTGTCATTGTTGAACATTTAGGCCAGAGGCCTTGACATTTTAATGTAGCTAATGTGCTATTAGCTTTCCATTGGCAAGATGCTTTTATCTAAAGTGACATACAAACCAAGCGAAATCCAATCCAAGCACAGAGATGAGTAGTTAATGCTTAAGGGCCTTGCTCAAGGGCCCAGCCATGTCTCTTTGACAGTTTAGGGATTACATTTGTCCTGTTAGTTTATAGCTAATGTGAAAAAAATCCAAGTAAATCAAATTATAAAGCCAAAAGGTCAATGTTATGGAGACAGTATACTTCTAAAGAAAGATCAGTAGGCGGGTATAAAAGGGCATACTATATAAATAAAATCTAAAGTTTGTTTTTGCAACTTAAATTTTGAAACATTAAATTCCATCCAACACAAAATGTAATTAATACAGTACATTATATTTGGAAAATCATTGTAAACAACATTAGCCACAAAGGATGACTGTTATTATTAGCTACTGTTTGCCCTGTATCTGTAAATATTCACTTACCTTGAATATTGTTTTGCATCATAAAACAAAATTTTTAGATTTACTAGCAGACTTGTGCTTATTAGTGTGGTATGTAAGTCTTGTTCAAACCATCGAAAAGCACTGGTAATATGATCATATTAGCAAGCAAACAAAGACATCCTGCTTAAAATACAGCTGCTTATAAACCTGCAAACAAAATTCAGCTTCATAAGATAAATCAAGAGTGTTTTTCTTGTAATGAAAAAATATATACACATATTAGGGCTGTCAATATTAACACGTGATTAATCTAGAAATTTTAATGTGTCACTATTTTATTTAACGCAAATTAATCACATGACCAAGTTTGACCCTAATGGCTTCCCATAATCATAGGCTACGTATGATAATAACACGTTTAGTGCGGATAATAAGATGACTGAGGAAACATGGCCAGGTTTGTTGAATGCCAAGTTAAAGGCAGCTAAAGCTCTACAAAGGTCCAACAGGCAGCCGCATGGGATCCGCACGGCATTCACACGGCCTTGGCTATTTGGTGTGGCTCCTACTGTAGTTGTTGACATTTGGATCTGAGGATCCAGGTTTGAGCCCTGCCATTAGTGGGTTGCCAAACCCCATACCACCCAGCCACTGCATGCAGTGCTGGTCCCATTTTAGAAGTTTGAATTTAACATTTGTTAATTGTTAATGTTTGAGATATTATAAAACTGCATAATCTGTTTCCTTCAACTAGTTTGTGGTTATGCATTGCTTTAATCCAATATTGCACATTTATAATACATGTGAATCTGAGTATTGTAAAAGTGTGATTAATCATGATTAATCATAAACTATGACTATATACATGTATACATCTTAATACATTAAAATATCATCAAAAAGTTGAGTGATTTCAGTAATTAAATTCAAAAGATAAAATGTATACAATATATAGTTTGATTACACACATCCTGACACATTTCATATGATTATTTCTTTTAATTTTTTAATTTTGATGGTTATGGATTACAGATAATGAAACTCCTAAAAAATTATATATAATTTTTTAGGAGTTTCATTATCTGTAATCCATAACCATCAATATCAATATATATATATATATATATATATATATATATATATATATATATATATATATATAT